>VUQG01032564.1:12121-25966 GCA_015106755.1 Etia nguti | reverse complement strand
CACATATACACACACACACACACACACACACACACACACACACACACACACACACACACACACACTCAAGCATGTCAGAGAACACTGTCAAACTGTTAATGATTACCAAGGACCAGCTTTTAAACATTTGATTATAAGCATTTCTTTACTCTGTAAAACAATGTTTTTTGTATTTTCCTACTCATTGTTTTTGTTTCCTTTGTCTTGGATAGTACATAAAGATCCCCGCACCGACCCCCGAGTCTCCAGATGGATTCAGAGTCTTCTCATTTTACCTATCCAGTGACAGCAAAGACAAGCCTCAGTCCAGCTTCGACTGCATTCATCAGTATGTCTCAGGGTAAGAAACACACACATAACTCTTTCCAGAGTCGACCACAAATGGAATTTGTAGTAAATTTGGTACCAGAGTGAGACCGCAGGACCAGGCCAAACAGTGGCCTCTCTCTTTGGTAATAGTACCACAACAGGCAGAGAATCACCGTCAGGCTCTATTCAGCTACAAAAATACCCAGAGGCTGTCGTGCCACCATGACCTCAAAGGTGTGACTACACGTAACTGAAAACAGGGAAGCAGTGTTTATGTTTTGCCAGTTTAAAGGGTTTGTTAAAAGGTTACATTAGAGCAGCTTGTTAGAAATAAAGTCATTAAGCCTTCATAACATTTGTGATAAAGAATTTAAATTGGTCATTGTCATTGAGGAACCATGACAGGAATTTTTTTTCTTTCAGTTATTCATTTGATGTTTTGCTAAAATGAATGGATGGGATATCAGTGACAGACGAATGACACATAGAATTTAACCAAAGATATCAGCTCTATGTTTTTATGTGTTACCAAATGTCAAATGTAAGCAGCGGTGCATGGATAGATCCATACAGCATAAGGGAATCTAAGAACAGCGGGTTGGCAGTATGTCTCGCTCGCGGTGTCAACAAGATTTGTTTGTTTGCAATAGTATTTGCGACTTTATTGTAGTCAAACAAGTTGGTGAGCCGGCGATGGGGTTATCTGTCCCTTTGTCCTTTTGTTATGTTATTTTGAATACTTGCTGGGAAGCTTTAATTGCACTCAAGGTGACGTAACAGGTTTGCCGATTAGTGTTATCTTTATTTGTCTGCCACGCTCCGTGCGGGTCAAGCAGGATGTGCACGGTGAAACAGACACAAGAGAAAGATTTACATCACTAAATATACATATGTACAAAAGCAGTGATTCACTGTCTCTTTATCCGACTGAGGAATATTGTTTATATGTGACACAGCGCGGGAAAACCCGGCCACAGACAAAGGCTACGCACAAAAATGGCCACACAATGACAGGATCGAAAACAACCTTATTATAAAATATGTTCTACTGTTTGTTGACTCAGCTTGACCGTGTGCACTCTCTCAAATATCTCCAAAAACATATCTCCAAAAAATGTAGTTTATCGAACAGCTTGTGATGGATAAACCACAAATAAACAAACATCTCGGCTGTGGGTGCCTCCCTCATTGATGCCTCATTCATTGATTCATTGATTCCTCTTTACACAGGGAGGGAAGGGATCACCTGGAGGGCCAGGGGAGCATTCAGGACAAGATCACAGTCTGCGCCACAGACGACTCTTATCAGACGACCCGGGAGCGCATGTCTCAGGTGGAGAAGGACATCTGGAGCCGTTCAGCAATAGAGATCAAGCCGGGACCAAGTACGTTTCTTACAATACGTGCATCGATATTTTATTGCATCTTCCAACTTCATTTTACATAGCAGCATTCAGGCATTTAGGAATCAAGGACAGATAACTGGATTTTTTTTTATGTTCCCGGAAAGCCTTGAAACCACCGCCTTTTAACATTTAATCCTTCTGATAATTACCATATGGTGCTATCACATAATAAAGTTATCACATAATTGATCAAAGTGCCGTGTTGCAGTTACTCATGTGAAAGCAGTACCTTTTTTTTTCTTCTTGCTTTCATTCTGACAAAATTGCTCAGGCACTTTGCCAGTTTCCCTGCCAGCATCATTAATGTGATTGAGTTTGCACAAAGTATGCGCTAACAGGTCTCATGCTGGTGAAGCTGTCTAAAACATAATTACACAAACTGAAACGTTAGCCATTTTAAATGTTTTCTAAAAACATCTAAATAGATATTTACACACACAACCTGTAGTGATCTGTGCTTGACTCCTGACTGAGACCTAATGGCATTCAAGCCCCGCGTTAGCTTAGGTTATGATTTGTACAAGAAAACAGAAATATTCCTCTGAGGCTTTTACTGTGTATTCAGATAATAAATGTCAAAAACCACTGGAGACATCCTGGTGCAGTTACAGAATATCCAGTTTCAGTTAAACATGTCTTTTCATGTACCTTGCCGTCTCCTGGACACTCCTGCGGAGAGGGAAAGAAATGGATCACAGTATGCACAACATGCAGTTGAGAGTGCACAGTTGTTTTGCGGTAACTTGCTGTCTTTTTATGGTACAGTAATGTTACACTGTACAGAAAAAAAAGAGTCCATACATAAACTCCTAAGTGCAGGCTACAATAGAAAAATGTACATAATTTGGATTGTAATGTATGATTTAATGTTTGGTACGTTCAGTAGAAATGTACACGCATTTTGGTGCTCGGAAGCTTGAAAAAGTCTTAAAAGAAAAATAAAGTGAGCCGTTTCCTGCATACAATTGCTTCTCAGGCTGTTTGGTAATTGTGCGGAAATACACCCGCACTACTGTAAAGCGTGTAAACTCTAGTAGGTCACAATGGAAAGTCAGCAAAGCTTCCTTGAGAATCTTAAAACTTCCCCGAAGCACTGCTTTAATGTATTGCTGTGAAACAATGGCTCTAGTCGCTGCTTGCTGGAAAAGTTGCACTACAGGTTGTTTCAGAGCAGGGTGGATATTTGCCTAAAATTGACACGACATGGGTAAATTGTTGAAACAAGCTTGTGCAAGATGCATGAAATACTGTATACTGCCAAAACTGCAAATTACTGTTAGAGTGTAAATATCACTGTGTTGTAAAGCATCCTCGGTAGATACAGCGCAGTCTACCACACTGTCCCTATGAAAGCACTGTTAGCATTTAACCTACAGCAACCTCAAAGCGTGTCTTACAGCTATAACGAGATTACAGTCTGTAGATATCCATAAGCACTGCCTGCCTCGGTCAAACTGAGAAAGGTCCTCTCTGTGTTAGTTGCTTTAGTCTTCATGCTCTCCTGTTTACACAGCAGCTAACTGTGCTATCTAACCCACTCATTGTTTTCCACTCTAAAGAACACTGCCTCTGCATGTGTGCAGAGAGTGCCGTGTTTAAATTATTTACACGTTAAAACTGATTGTTCCGATTGGGATGAGAGCGTTGCAAGTCGTGCATGTGCTTCGTTTGCGTTACATTTACGGGGACTGGGTACAGTTACTCCCTCACAGGTCTGTCTTTCAAAACCAGGTTGTATTTGAATATCTGGCCTGAGGACTGGATTAGCCCCAACATGTTGGCTGTGCTATTACAGGATACCGTGAATCCTGTTATCAGATCAGTTATAATCTGTGAGTTTTGTACAGGGTAGCGACTGTATTGCCTTTCATCAGCCTGAGATTATTACACCGATAACCTTTTAATTTCCTATCTCTAATCAAAGTAAGCTGCTTTGTTTTGACTTTAGGCAAGTGTGTGAAGGTCCAGCGGAAGCAAGGTCTGGTGTCAAGCTCAGATAGCAACAACAAGCACTCCCCCAACAACAAGAGGAGCCTGGTTCCCAGCCCTGTGGCACACCGACCTTTGAGGGATCGCATCATTCATCTGTTGGCCTTAAAGCCCTACAGGAAACCCGAGCTGCTGCTGTGGCTGGATAGGGAGCGGGCAACTCCAAAGGACAAGGCTGACCTGACCTCAGTACTGGAAGAGGTGAGATATCTGGTAAAATGCTGTGTAAACACATTGCCCGCTAATGAGGAATTTCCTCAAATGCAACAAATAAAAAAAAAAAAAAATTCAGGTGAATACAAACCAGGCTGCTTTTTTTTCTATCAGGTTAAAGACTGACCCTGCAAACATAAACTAAAGCCCAGCATACAATTTACTAGTAAACTACTATTTATACACCCGCTATAACTAGCTTAGTGTTATGCAGCTAAAAACTCTGCTTGAAAAAAACAGAAAGTGACGTCAGTTTAGTTTCTTTCAGGCATATTTCCTGTGCTCACAATGTTTGAGTGTCCCACTGCAATCATCGAGTGGAGACTGTGCCGCCGCTGGTAGCTGTAATTAGGGCTCTGCTTTAATTATCTCTGGAGGAGAAGATTGTGTTTTGACAGGAGGGGGGGGGGGGCGTGGTGTCTCCAGCTGGGATCTTACTACTTTCAAAATTGAAAGTGGTTGGTTTGGGTAGATTTGTATCAGCGGGATTAGGGTTAAAGTGTTTATCAAACACACAATATACAACCCAGCGTGTCAGAGATTGCAGATAGTTTTTGTTTTTACTTACACATAAAGCCGAACGCAGCTGGATCTATTTTATTGTTATACTCGTTCCTTTTTCCTGTGGATTGACTGAAATCTTTCGGGGTTTTCAGGTTGCTAAACTGAGCCCTAAAGACCACAGCTACTCTCTGAAGGATGAGCTCTACAGACACGTCCAGAGAGACTGGCCTGGATATCTAGAAGAGGAGAAGCAGCTCATACACCGACTCCTGATCAGGTGAGAATTAAGTTAGCCATAATATACCAGACAGCTTTCAGGTTGTGCTCCATTGAGAGACTTTAAAAGACAAAATGTTTGAACTTGAAACGGGGTAAACGACCAGCTCGGCTCAGTGTAAAGATTAAATATCCACCCACTGGCAACTCACAAATTAATATATTATTCCTTTTTTTATACAAAAACTGAGGTGCTGGAAGGAGATTATCCTAAACTAATCACCTGCTGGGTTTAGTCCATTATCACACGAGTATAAGTGTCTAACTGGCAGCATGAAATTAAGCATATGTCCATTACCCCTTAAGTTCTTTTTTAGATTTTCAGAGACTTCTCGTAGGCAGATAAGGCAAGAAGAAAGCGATAGATGCTTCGTGACAGTGCTGGCGTTAACACCGAAAGGCCAGTGAATTGATGTAGAAGTCTGCTGTGATCATTTTGAAAGGGGAGCTACTAAATGAGCTACTTCTCCGCACTGATGAATCGCTTAATGGACACATCAAAGCGCCGAAAAATATTCCCTGCGCCGTGTTGCCAAATGGCATTAGCACGGAGCGCTCAGAGTTGCAAGGCTGAGCTGTTGAGGGTGAGCTTCCACCCCTCGTGCGTTTCCTCAGTCTGCCAGTAAACATGCAGACCATGTGGTTCATGAGGATTTTGGAAAAAATGCTGTTGTCTGATTGCACAATCTCCCTTGTTTTTTTTCACCACCCCCACTGAGTGTAAAAGTCTTACAATTGTAGTCATCAAATCATTTGCAGAGTGAGATAAAGCTGTGACGCTGTGCACATACTGTAAACTGTACAAACTGTACACTTCTTCCCTGTAGTTTATCCGTGCATTGGGGAAGGTCCTTGTTTTGAAGGCTTTCTTACTACTCTCATTTACTGCTTGATGTTAATCTGTTCTGAACTGCACTGCGCATTAATGAAGAGGTTTGTCTGAAACCACTGGGGGAAGTGACTTTATGCAGTGGCATCTGTTTGAGGAAGGAGCTGTAGGAAGCAGATTACCAGAAAATAGTGTTTACCCTTACAGAGGTTAAATCAGCTGCTATTGTTCTTACGCCGGCCCGTGTTTTGTCTTTGTGGTTGCCCCCTTGTGGATTTCATCACCGAAGACACGAATTGTGCCACAGAAACGTGCGAATGCAATTTTGTAGGGTTGATGATTAGAGCTTCTCTGAAAAGGCTGTCATCTCCACATCAAAGTAAATGATAATTTCTCATGTGCTTGCTCAGGAATCTGCCAAAGAAAACGTTGTGACTTATATACTGGCTCTTCCTGTTTAGCTTCACAGGCCATTTACCTTGAACTTACTGTCCAACTGAAGGTGCTGTGTTCTCAATCTTTCCTCAGGAAACTTCAGCCACTCCACAGCAGCCAGCTGAAGAGTCCCCAGTCCAACCATTCATTCCACAAAACTCCTGGGGATTCTCCTTCACAGCTCAGTCCTGCCAAAACTCTCTCTGTGGTAATTCAACTTGATTTCTTTCCCCCTGTTGCTTCTGTCTTATTAGACTAAGAATAGACAGGGAATTTCCTCTTATGCAGATTCACAGTACACCGTGTAAACGTGGATATTGTTTGACATTTAGGGATGTGCATATTTGCATATTGCTCTGGGCATTCTTGACACCAGTCTTGTATCCTCTTTGTTAAATAAGGGAAAAGTTCGCCTTCAAGGTTTTATGCTCTTCTTTTATGTTCTTTAAAAAGTTGTTAATGCTGTTGTTTTTTTCTTAAACGTGGCAGTTTTAGATACTTAAACTTAACCGAACTGCAGCTGAAAGCTCCTTTCTGCTACGAGACCCTGACAGCGAACTTCCCCCTCTAGCACATGTAGCTGGATCTGGGTAGATTAACATGTTTATGTGCCAGACTGTTTCCTGGCAAGGAGCAATTGTTAGCAACCAGACTCCACCAAGTAACTAGTCTCGGCCGAGAAAACATCAAACAACACGTTTCTCACACAAGCAGCCCTCAACCCATCCACAGTGGATCTAAGATTAAACAAATTTAATGTGTAAATTTATGCTATTAAGATGATTTTGTTCCCTTTGAGCCAGAGCCTGGCTGTAATCGTCTCATATTGTGGAATTTTTGCAAAAGTGCTGTAGCTTTTTATTGATGTAAAAGCATTTGAAATCTGCCAATCTTTGAATGAAAATGAATTAAAAAAAACAACCATAAATTAAGAGGAATATTTATGATCATACTTTGCAAACTTGTGTTCTCTTTTTCCCCCCAGAAACGCCCATCAGCTTTGGACCCATCCAACATCCAAACCCCCAAAAGACAAAGGCTATTAGACAAGTGCCAGCCTCTGCAGTCGCCCTCCCATGCTGACTTTGGCACCAATGGGGCTCGTAGCTCCTCCAGTCATGGAAACTCTAGTGGACACGTTAAAACGGAGTTTGACAAAACCAACAATCATCTTCAGGGGAGCCCAAACGGTCTGTACTCGCCACACAAACTCAGCGGGTCATCCACGGTTCCCAAAGCGGAGAGGACTGAAGCAGCTCCGACTGCACCCACAGCCAAGCCTCCGCACACTGAAACCTCCATGTGCAATGACCAGCAGTTCACCAATAGCCAACATAAAAAGAAAAGGTCCAAGAAACACAAAGACAAAGAAAGAGAACGCTTGAAAGCAGACTGGATAGAAACTAGCCCAGACCTGAAGCAGAATCAAGAAAATCTCCAAGGTAAAGAGCAATAAAGCTATAAAATGTGATGATTATTGTCACCCGCCGTGTTTTCTATTGTTCAGCCACCAATCATCACAGTCTTATTTGTGCAGGCCACGAAACCCTTCAGCTGTTTGAATTTCTATATTTTATATATGTTGTTTCTGGAAGACCTTAAAGAGAAATCTATATATTTTTTCTCAGTTTTAATAATTTTAGATGAGCGCCTAAAACTCTCACACTGTCACCCTGTCTTTAGCCTGTTGATGATTGACTGTGGAACAGCTGTGTGACCTACGGTCGAGCGAGTCAGCAGGCAGCGGTTGCCTCCTACTCGGGGCTGCTGGCGTCACCGCTTGCCTCGGCTCAGACCTCTTATCAGACACAGAGATAAATGAGTCCGTCAGCCTTGATATGATGGCCACATTATCACATTTGCATTGGCAGTGCGGTTTAACCTTTTTCAATGTGTGTGTTTTTCCTATCTACAGGCCATGAGGGAGAGAAAACACCTGTTAGCTGTGGCACAGCAGAGGATCTGCCTGATTATTTAACGTAAGATTAAATATGTTCTGTGTCCCGCTTTGTTGTTTATGTCATATTACCAGATTTAAAAGGGATTCATCTCTCACTGAGGTGTTTAAGTTTCAGAGTCTGGCTGACTGTTGAAGTTCAGCTTCAAAATATTTATATATAGTGAAAAAATGCACATCTAAATAACATGTCACAAAGCTTCCCTGACAATTACTTAAAAAAAAAAAAAAAGCCTTTTATTCGTACATCTGGTCAACATATAAGGCTGTAATCAGTTACAGGTCGGGCATTGAAATCTGCCAATGTGCAGTGCCACCTACTGGAAACACAGGGAAACAACGGCTCTGCTTCGTGGCTTTTAAAAAGTAAGTCAATGTTTTCCTCTCTTTCTTTCCTTTTCTTTAGAAAATACAGCACCATAACTGCGCTGGAGCAGCGTCAGCAGTATAATGAGGACTTCTGCGCTGAGTACGATGAATACAGAGCTCTTCATGACCGGATTGGGGCTATAACAGAGATGTTTGTTCAGTTGGGCTCAAAGATCAACACTCTCTCTCCAGGAACCCAAGAGTACAAGGTACTGTCCGGTCTCGGAGGCTACTCTAGCTGCTCCATTTCTTGTAAATCACCGTAACAGACACAGATCAGATCATATGGCACACTAACACCTTTTCTTATATTTGCTTTTTCAGCTTATGGAGGAACAAATACTACAGAAGTACCGCAAGTACAAAAAAGTAAGACTTATTGCCGTTTTTTTTATCTAAACACTTCTATTCGGTGGTGTGCAACAACCACAAAAACATATTCTGGTTTTAAAAGAGTTATCGCAAGATATCATCTAAGATATGTTAGCCACGTTATCGTCATATCAAACCATTCCTTTTTTTTATTGCTGATATGCATCGATGGCTCTTTTTAAAAATACTTTATCTTCTGATAATCAGAGATAAGCAGAGATAAGCATCTTCTCATAAAATCAGGTTGAAGCCAACAACATCTCACTGGACTCTCTTCCGCTTTCTTTCAGAGGTTTCCTGGGTATCGGGAAGAGAAAAAGCGATGCGAGTACCTCCATAAGAAACTGTCGCATATCAAAGGTCTGATCACAGAATACGACAGAGCGCAGGGACTATCGTAGTGATCGGCCTCGGCCCCTCGGCGGGGTGTAATACGATTGGACCAAAAGACTCGTAACGGACCCAAAGACTGCCCGGATGGGTCCTGAAGCCGCTGAGACACTATTCACTTTACTCCTTGGTCTTGATGTAATCGAGGAGCAAGGTTCTTTTTCTTTTTTTCTTTTTTTTTTCAAAAAGCGGGCCGAGACCACGGACTCGTGATCCGATGTTACCCTTTGACACCATCTGGTTTTCAGCTGTGATTGCCGCTGGATTCTTTCTGCTGTAAAACGTGACACGGTGAAAGCCAATGGTTGTCATCATTCCTGCCTAAAAATTCTCCTTTATCGCATCTGAACTAAAAAGAAAACCTAAAAAAAAGTGTTGATTTTTAAGTATTAAAAGTGATGGTACAATCAGTCCTAGAGGGGAAACAAATGCTACTAAAGTCTTTATATTTAAAAATAGAGAAATGTATGCGCTTTTTGCTGATAGAAAGTCAAATGAGGATTGATCAGTGAATGATCAGATCCCATATTGACAGCGATAGGACCGTGCCATGAACAGTGTGTCTCTCTTTAGACTAGATCATAATTTACTAATTAATTTATATTTCATCACGGCGAGACAACAACAGCAACGCAAGACACTAAAAGTCGATTTCTCTTTAAAATCTGCTTCTTTAGGTTTTTTCAATGATGGATTTTGTCCTGTAGCTTTCGGCTAGCGTCCTGTTTCATTTCTGAGAAATGTTGAAATGCCACAAAACGACTCCTCGCACTGCTATAACGCTGGTTTTTTGAGAAAGTGCTTGTGCACAGTTTATGTCACTTTCACCTACATGTAGCCTACAGTACCAAGAACTGCCTTTTAGTGTCTAATGAGGAAAAAAACAACTATTGATTCAGAAATCTCTCCCAATTTATTTTGTGACAGGTTTACTGACATACACGATCATGCTGTGTTTACACCTTGGTGATTTTTTAAAAATCTGGGTGAGAGCATACTTCACTTGAGTGGGTGTTACATTTTGATATTATTCTGCTGAATGCAACAGAAAAACCTTTAAAAATTTTGACTGTGTAATTGTTAGCCTCATGGGGAGTACGGCACTGTAGGTCCCTCACTCTGGTTCGGCTGGGTGTAAGGAGCAGACTGACCTCTAGTGGCTGCTGGCGAGCCTTTTAGATGTTTTCATTTAACCACCACCTGCCATTTTATTTCACCTGAATTAGCCTAAAGTGGAAATAAGCAGATCAGATTTCAGTATTCTCGGGACATTTGCATCAATGTAGCTAAACTCACAACTGTTGTCTTAAAGGTGGCTAAAAATGATAGAATGAAGCCAATATTTGCCTTGACATATACATTATGTCTGACATTTCCACAATCCTGGTACCCCAGTTCGGAAATTGTCTCGGCTTAACCAGCTCAGACTGTTTCTGTAAATGTCTTTTTAGTTTGAAGGATAGCTCAGTTACTGGATAGGTGTTGTGCAGCAGTTGTCTTATCTGTGTTGTTTTTCTATTTTTAGCTTCATTTGTTGTTTCGTTATCCATCAGATAATCATGTCCAATCCTAGCAAGCACCACTATCAGGAGGAATATTTGCAGAAATCATTACAAAACCAAGGTCCTCTTGATTCTGCCAGTGCAAATAGACGATGGGTTCTTTTGCTATTTTGCAATCAAATGAACTTTTTTGTTTCTTTTTAATACATTCAGTACTCTGGTGTATTTGAAGGATTTTAGACTAGTCACATTTCCTCTGTCTCGGCACATATGAAAGTTTCCAAGAAAGGAACATTTATCTGCACTGATGATTGGGGAAGGGGAAAACTGTAAGCCCAGGAAGCACCAGCTTTGAACATTCAGTATTACCAGAACTAGATTCTTTAAGCCCCAGTACATCCAAAGGGATCTTTCAGCTAATGTGCCTGGTTGGTTATCTTCTCAGGACCAGATCTCTTTAAGATTTATTGGATTGAGCAACCAAGCAAATAATCGAGAAACACCTGTGGCATTTGTGCCAGTACTAGAAAAAAGCAGCAGATGCTTAAGTGGTAATAAAGCACATGGAGCTCTTAAAAAAATACAAAACAGTTTATTTGTATTTGGCACAAGAAAAATGTTTCTACTGATGGCAGGATGGAGCACCAGCTAGATCACGAGAGTTTAAAGTCGCAATTTAACTATTTCTATTAAATGAAGGGCTTCACACTAACAAATAACATCATTTTTACAGTGATCAAATAAACCGTAGAAGAGGTGAATGTTCCTGGGCAAAATCACAGTATCATGAAGATAAATGTTCCATTTGTTTAAATGTGTTTTTGGCAAACCACACCTTTGATTTTTTTTAAGGTGTTTTTCAAGTGCAAACTGTCTGTTTTTTGTACTGTCACAGTAGCTAACTACTGAAGGTGCCTTTCATTCAAAGAGCAGAGTGATTCTACATATAACCATCATCGGTGTTCTGGAAAAAGAAAACTTGGGGCAGCAGTATTTACAAATCTGTAGTTTAACACTGTGCCACTTTTCAAAGTGCTTTTTAAAAAAAATAAAGTTAATCTTAGATGCCTTTTAAAATCCATAACTATTCCAGTTATGACAAGTTGGCTTTTTCAAAATTATAGAAGCCGCTTGATATTTGCTCACATGTGCATTTGAAAAAACAGCCTGGACTTTATGTTTTGGTTTTGATTCCAACCTGGCAACCCACTTCAATATATTATTTGGTACTGGAAAAAAAAAAGCCTTTATAAAATATGAAATGAACCTTTTTTCTTCTTCTTCTTGTAGAAATCACTGCATTTGATCTAGCTAGGAGAGCAAATGTATTTATTACGTTCTATGTTTGTTCTTTTATTGAGTTCATCTTTGCATAGTTTGTTCATTCTTTACACAGCAAAACCCAAGTACGGTGAAAGGGACACAGGATATATTTTTGCAATTTTATTGCGGATGCGTTATCATGTCATCCTCTTGAGAAAAGCTTTCAAGAAAAATGTGTATTGTCTCAGTGAAATGGAAAAATAAAGCTCTTTTCAATTCAACAGTGCGTCATGCTTCCCTCAAGAGGGCAGTATTGCTCCATTTTTGAACAGATCCACTCTTTTCTCAGCGGATGCTTTGTTATTAAAACACATAACACTTTTAAACGGCCCAGTTTTAATTCATTTGTCATCATTACTGTGTTTTTATTTTTCAGTAAACTGTGACACTGAAGGTATTCAGACATGCCAATCAATATACACTGGACATTTTATTAGGTACACCTTGCTAGTACTGGGTTAGACCCTCTTTTGCCTTCGGAGCTGCCTGGCATGGCATGTTATTTTGCATGAAGTAGTCTCAGAGGATGGATACACTGTGGTTGTGGATTACACCACCAGACTCATTAATACAAGGCAGGATGAATCCACATGTCATATTATTTATGCAAATTCTGACCCTGCCATCTGAATGTTGGAGCACTGCAGTTTTTATACACCACTCTACATTTAATGATTAGTTATATTATTAATCTCTGGTTCTCTTCCACATCGTGTCTTTGTGCCCAGGTTTCTGGTAGGTGAGGTTTCTTCCTGTTAAAAGGGAGTTTTTACATCCCATTGTCACCAAAGTGCTTGCTTATGGTGGGTCATCAGATTGTTGGGTTTTTCCTCTGTATTATTTAGGGTCTTTACCTTACAATATAAAGTCCCTCAAGGCCTTGAATTGAATTGACAAATCTGGACTCAAACCAGACAATGTTTTCCAGAATAATTTTGTCCAATTGTATTGTGTCTGTGTGAACTGTAGCCTTAATTTCTTGTTCTTAGCTGACAGGAGTTGCACTTGCTGTGTTTTTCTGCTGCTGTAGGCCCTCTTAAATGCTTAAAGGGCCAATGTGTTGTTCATATGGAGAGACGATTTTTGGTTTTAACAAGCGGTTATTTGAGTTAACATTGCCATCCTATCAGCACAAAGCAGTCTGGACATCCGCCCTCATCTCTGGCATCAAAAGGCATTTTTGCCCAGAGAACTGCATCATCGGATATTTACTTCATATTATTTTGTTGGAGCTAATCACTCCTCTATTTGACTCTGTAAACTACATATAGATGTGTAATACATATAGACCAAAGCACAATGCTATGCCAGAATCAAAGAGTGTCACTCTTAGATCACCTTTCTTCTCCATTCTAATGCTCAGTTTCAACTTGTACAGTTCGTCTTGACCACATCTACACAACTAAATGCATTGAGTTAGATATTTGGGTTAAAGAGAAGTAGAACACGTGTAGCTAGCAAAGTGACCGGTGAGTTTCTTTGTCTCGAGTATTCAATTCACAGATATGTTCATATTAGAATGTTTAAAAAGTGACTCTCTCTATAATACAAACATTGTTGCATAGTTTTATTCATTTTTTCAAACACACCTTCTATTCATAACATACATCCTATAAATTACTCACAATGTTCAGCCAATGCCAAAAGAAAAAACTGAAGAAAATCACTGAAACTGGTCCTGCAAGTTTTACCTCATTTTAAGCACAAAGCAGAGTTTAGGGGGAAAAAAAGAAGAAAACAGTGAACTTACAAGTGAAAGAGTAAGTTTTTTTTCCATTTTCATAACCAGTAAGGAGCCCTTATTTTCTACTACAGTGTAAAACAACTGATGTTGTGCAAGACTGGAATGCAAAACTACCTAGCATTGGATGTTCTAAAGTACAAAAATTATGCAAAGTTTCTATATCGACTCGATTTGCTCCCTTTCAAAATTAATTCCAGATGTTGTGCAAAACAGTGAAATCCAGTAAT
>VUQG01032564.1:0-12101 GCA_015106755.1 Etia nguti | reverse complement strand
AAAAAAACCCAAAAAATTAAAAAAAAAAAAAAAAAAAAGGTGCAAGTCCATTAGTTATTACTGACTCACTGTTTGTAAAAACGTGCTGCTTTTGTTTTTAACCTCTGTCCACCATTACAGCTCCAGCGACCTCTTGAACACACCTGACATGATTAACTCTTTGATCTGCAATCGCTTTGTAATATTTAACTTCACCCGTGTCATCACGGTGTGATCCTTAGCCTGGGCTGTGTGAGGGTGACAATACCAATCAGCGACGATATCAGACCACAGAATCCCATCACTCCCCCATTTGACTGGTATAAACCAAGCTTATCTAAGGGCATGAAGAGATCACAGATGTTTTTCACAGAGTCCAAGGCAAGATCCGGGTGTGATTTCAGGGTTTCCAAAAGCAGAAAGAGAAAGCCATCCAGGTGAGGGACAACAACTTCAGCTACTTCAGGATTCTCAGTGAGATGCTGATCCATTCTCTGTTTAAAGTTTTTATCTCTTGACCTCTTTGTTATCACCTGGAGAACCGCATAAACATCTCTGCTGAGATGCATAACTAATGAGAAGAAGTAGAAGCGGGAGGAGTTTAAGCTCCAGCGTTCCTTGTCGATATTGCGGATAAGACCGACACTTTTGGCCCAAAGTACATTGTCACAGATAAAGTAGAGGGCGCGGCTCACGTTGGCCACAGTAAGGCACAGGCGCAGCACTCGGTCCGAGAGCTGCACGGTTCGCTTAGCAGCCTCAATGGAATTTGCTGCATTTCCCAGCCTGAGCACTGACAAAGGAGGACATAAAAGGGTATTAGAGCAGTAATCAATTTAATATGAAATGGCAGGTCAACACTTCATTATAGCAGCCCACAACAGTTAAGGTACACCGAGAATTAACTACAGCATCTTTTCACTATTTGCCTATCTGTGTTTACATACTGGAACAACATCAATTCACCCCAGTCTCTTCATTTTAAACTTTTGAACCTTTCACAACATGTTATCACATTTTCAATTGGGAGTCATAAATCACCCTTCACCCAGAAACACAAAAACAGGCAGGCCAGACCTAGAGGTAGTAGAGTTCCTCAAAGAGATCATTAGTTGGTGCACAAACAGATCTTGACCTTGGCCTTGACACAGCTCAGCTGTGGCATAACAAAAGACGGTGCTCTAAGGCATGGCCATATCCTTTATTTCCATGCCAAGCCTGTTTCATTTCAGTCTTTACCTAATTCATACTAAAGCGACCAAATGTCAAGGTACACAATGTGTCAAACTCCACATGAAATTCTAAAGCAAGCACATCTATAAGTGGTCTTACGTTTATTAGAATTACAGTCATTTGCAGCAACAGTTGGTGCAGCGTTTATCCAAGCTTACAGTGAGAAAAAGAGAAAGCTACAGAACAACATTGTCTTGTCTAAGTTGTAAGTAGACAGTTTGCCAAGAAAAGCAAAATTTGCCCATGTGTGCACTCCTTGGAACAATTGGCCTTGGTGATGAGACAATACAGTGCTCACAGACAAACTTAACAGAGAGACAAGATTCAAGCCAGTTGTTAACCAAATGTATGACGCCTTTGTTTATTTTGAATAACTGTAAATCTTATTACTGTAACTCTGTCTGCTGGTCAAAAATAAAACAACCTCTTTGAATTCGTCACAGTTTTAAGAACCACCCATGTTCACAAAAATCAATGCAATAAATTCAGGCAACCACACAGTGGGTTTGAAACTAAAATCCACTTTAAACGCCTCCTAACTCACTCCACAGTTACTCACATTTTCGTCCAGCACTCAAGCTGATTTCCAGACTTTTAAGTCTTGCCACAAGGTCCTTTCGGTCCGAGTTGTTTCGGAGTAAATAAACAGTGAGTGAGCAAGCATACTGAGCTGCCCTGGAATTAAAAAGAAGCAGATGAAGGGGGAAAGTTAGAGGGATACAGTCATGCGGTAACTTTCCCGTTTTTATCAAGAAAATAAAGTAACGTTTGTACGAGCTGGTTACAAAAGCGGTGAAAAGCTCACCTGAATATGCGGTCCCTTCCCTGACTCTGACTTGTGAATTTTACAAATGGGTCCATGCTGTTAAATCACACCAGTACAGGTTGATCTAGTTAGCAAGAGCAAAGTTTCCACCTCGTCGAACCTGTTAACATTAACTTGTCGCTACAGTCAACGGCATCAGTCACTTTTCTTCTGCTTACACAATGTCAGGCTGATATAACGCAGAGGAGTAAAACTCGTTATCAGGTATTTATAAGATAATCTTGATTTTCAAACTTTATCCATACCCCACGTTTACAATTAGCCAATCTCCTTTCCCTGCAGTCAAACTATTGCAACCGAGGAACACCTATTTGTTTCACTACGGAAGGCTTTGGAAACGGACCAAGAGCCGAACTGATTTTCTTGTCGGACCAATGCGTTACTGCCAGTTACTATGGTAACAGTGAAAATAAAGAATGAAAAATAAAGACGAAAAGAAATTTTAATAAATTGCAGGGTTTTGTTACCTTATGTGAATAGAAATACCAATAATTTAAAACTAAAATGGTCCTTTACGATTTGCTTTTGCTTAAATGTAATAAATAAGCAATAAATAATGTAATAAAATGTAAAAAAGAAAATACAATTTAATAAATAAATACATAAATAAAGGGGGGAATAAAAACCTACATTACCCATAGTTAAAAGTCTCAAACAAACTAATTAATAAATTAAAAATTATTTTTTAGTTTGCATGCTTGGATAAATTTAAAAAAATTACTTTTCAACACAGATCCAGGTAGATTTAACTAGTTATTTGAACAAGTGAGTTACAAAAAACCATTTGAAATATAAAACACTATACATCATCGCTAAGAAATCTTTTTCTTCTTTATTGGTGTGCAGCAAATGTTTGTTATGCAAAAATATGCATGAGTATCCGCATCACTGCTGTAGCACTGACAAAAGGTCAGCCAAAGGTAAAGGTTATATTTATATTGCAAAATTCTAGCTTCCAAGTACATAACCAGGGAATTCAAAAAAAAAAAAAAAAGCAGCCATTTTTTTCAGTGTTCACAAACATTTTAATGGTTCAGCTGGTTCAAGGTAGAGCATGTAAGTGATTCAATGACACTGCATCCTTTTTTATTTGATTATTATTCTTTGATCATAAACTTAAGAAATGCTGGAGAGCAGTGTCTCATACTTTGAAAAGACACATCGTGACTTTGAGAGAGCCCTTACCTTCAGGTAACGATAAAACCTTGAGACTGCTCGTAAACACTTGCCATCATACTAATGGAGAGTGGAATTATTTTTGCCTCTGCTGTGCAACTGTTTACAGCATAATTTCTTTTTAATCTCTCTCCTTTTATAAAGTTTGACAGCATGTTGACTGTCGGTGAGGTGCTGAATAATTACACTCTGCCTCTCTGGCGTGTGTGTGTGTGTGTCTGCTTGGCTCTGTTATGTATTCAGTAATGTAAGCTCTGATGGTGTTAGTGGTTTGATTGCTTGTGGCATATGTTCTCCTCCTTGTTCAGCAGAAGGATACCCATCAGATAAGATCAAGAAAATATAAACATTTCTGTAAAAGTATTTCAGTGAAGTTTTTTAGCAAAGAAGCAGCTCTGTGATCTGTTATTTCGCAATGCAATTTTTCCTTTTGTCATTTTTGGCAAATAATTAATATATTTATATTTAAAAGTAGCCTTTATTTTGCATCAGACTTCTCCTTTTGACTGTTCTTTTTTTATATCCCTGGCTCCCTAGTGTGTATGTCAGAGTGCCCTTGGGGAAGATACTGAACCCTGAGTTGTCCCTGATGCATCCATTGGAGTGAGTGTGAATGTTAGGTGGTTAGACACAGAGATAAGCACTTGTGTTGATGAAGCTTGTAGTAAGAAAGTGCTTTGCATGCTCAAATTGACTAGAAAAGTGCTGTGGAAAAGTGTGTTGTTGTTGTTTTGGGGGTTTTTTTTGGCATATATGTCACACTTACATGTTTCAGATTATAAAATAAGTTAGTCCCATAAAACCTTATACACAATAGATATACATTAACATTTTTTTAAATGCATGGAAATCAGCGTGGACAGCCAAACTGTCAGATTCCAAAATTGCACAGCTACAGTATATTAATTCAAAAGCAGTTGACATTGCCTTATCCCAGACACCGATCTCAGCTTTCTGGGTGAACATAAAGGTAATTAGTGCTAAATAACAGCCTAAAAAAATACTAGAATTTCAAACACCAAAACATAAGCACACACTTCTAAGACAGGCTATTAAAAAAAGGTTGAAAAATGCAACAACACCACAAACTTGGTGGAGAGGTTCAGTTCATTGACTCCAATTAGTGGAGGCAAGGCCCAGTATACACAGTATCCACATGGATAAGTTTTAAAAACTTTACCTTCCACAACTGCTATTGAAAAAGGGAGTGTCCACGGAGCCCAAAATAGTTTTCATTAATTGGCTGTAAATATGCTTTTAAATGCTGTAAAGTTAGGATGTTTATGTTGGAGTATACTGATTCATATAGCCTACTTCAAGTGGCCACTGGAGGAAGTACATTTTGTAATCAACTTGATCCTTACAGATTGAGTGAAGCAGGCAGCTGACACTGTAAAGGAAATGCTGGTAAAGAAAGAAAGCAGCTTTAGCCACAACATGAGAACCGCTTATCGAAATGATGCGAGATTCAGCACTCCACTTACTCAGATCCCCAACAGTAGCCCACATCTGAAATTCACTGGATAGGCAAACAACTGACATAGAATTATTAAGATATTATTACATTTGAAGGTGTATTAAAGTCAAAGATGGGATTTCCTTGTGAAATCTCAGTGAGGTCTTAACATAATATTGAAGTAATATTGTAGGGTGCTGAACTATTACCGCCAGTGTCGATAGGTTGTCCACAGCCAGTATGTAAATTACAATATAAGCTTTCTGAAAACCCACCTTTGAATTCCACTGCTGTGAAAGTGCATGAAAATCAGAGTCAGATGAAGGATTTCAGATCTCCTAAGCTCTTTGTAGAGAAGGTCACTTTGTACTGCAAATATCAACTGGACTTATTTGCATGGACACAAAGCTGCGCGGCGGTCTGAGGCTGAAAAATTAACAATGTTTTTGTGTGACCCTTTTCACCCCCCTTCCTCCATGCAGTATGTCCTATAATACTATTTTATTGAATGAATATGTATATATAGCTCTCATTGGAAAAAAACCTATACTGATATGCTGATTGAGTAATATATTAGGAATGAAAGGATGCCACATCGTTTGATGGAAATGGAAATTATAAACCTACAGAGGTTTGAATTCAAGGAAACCCTGAAAATCAAAGTTAAAAAATGTTGCAGGCTAGTACATTTTGCTCAATTTTATTGCAGCAACTCAGTAGTTTGTATGGTTCCAACATGCCTGACAACATCATGGGGCGCTTATAATGAGATGAAGGATGGTGTCCTGGGTGCTTGCCTCCCAGACTTGGAGCTGGGCATCACTGAACCACATGTTTGAGAGTTTGAGGTGCAACCTGGTGGCGTCTGATGGACTGAGACATGATGTCCCAGAGATGTCAAATAGAATTTAGCTCAAGCGAGCACTGGGGCCAGTCAATGGTATCAGTTCCTCCATCCTCCAGGAACTGCCTGCATACTCTAACCACATGAGGCCGGGCGTTGTCGTGCACCAGGAATCGAGGACCCACTGCACTGGCGTAGCATCTGACAATGGATCCAAGGATTTAATCTCGATACCTAATGGATATCAGGGTGCCATTGCCTAGCCTCCAGCGGTCTGTGAGTCCCTCACAGATATCCCTCCAAAGACCATCACTGAAGTTCATTTCGGTTTACTCTCTTTTTCTAAACAGTTTCTGCTTGTATCAGATGGAGTAAATTATACGGTATTATATGGTATTAAAAAAATATTTTTAACAACCATACAACCAATCCCTGTTCAATTAATTGTTTTTTGTTTAAAACATACTTTGTTTCATTTGACGGGAAGCAAAACAAGGAAGTAACAACACATGAGAATATCTACACTGAGGCGAACTCAACTGGGTGTACCTAATGAACTTTTTCTGTGAATCCAAGTTTTTTTTATGTGTAAGAAGAAAAACAGGAAACAATCAATAGATCAGACCAACAACAAAAACACAACACATTTTCTAACAGTGTGGTGCATTTATAGCCCTGCCATGCTCACAGAGGCATAAAGGTATAAAGGTATATGAAAACAATTTTGAAAGTGTCAGTGATGAGAGCAGGTCGGATACAGTGTGGGAGAGTCTTCAGAGATCAAAGGGTTACGACCTCAAACATGCAACATCTCCCTGGAACAGCTAAAGGGTTTATTTTAGAGGAGCTGAGGGGATTTGGGGTTGAGCATGAGCGTAGGAGTGTAGAGATCCAAGTAGGAGGCAGCCCATTCAAAGCAAGCAGCAGAAACATAAAGACGATGTCTGGTCTCATATACACTCTGTAGCCAGCCACAAGCCAAAAAGCTTTCTTTAAGAGTTGTGCAAAGTTTTACTTATGGAGTTTCTGAGATAGAGATTTTTCTGTGGTCCCATTCTTTCTGAGTAATTCCTTTGAAAACCACTTTTATTACTTGCTGTGTATGAAGTAGTAAGACTTGGTGCATGTTGTTATGTAGCCCCACAGTATAACAACTGACTAAAATAATTTATTTTTATTTAAGAAATGGAATGTTAACAATCAGGACTAAATGATTTTCTTTCACAAAAAGGCTCAACAAGATTCACTGTCATGAATCCTGATAAATCACCACAGGCACAGGTAGGAGGAACAGAGTTAAAGACTAAGAGCGAGAGCAGACTCACATGCAGGGATCAGACAAGGCGCGAGGTCCAAAATCCAAGTGTTTATAAACAAAGCAGAGGTAGGTCATGCGCACAAATGCAGATAAGGAGCAGGAAAAAGGGCAGAGTCCATGAACCATCTAGAGATCCAAAAAACCAAACAATGCATAAAGACTAACAATGCATAAAAAAACAGGGGCAGAGATCAGACACATGAAACATAGAGGAATGACAAGGAGTGTGGAAATGCTCCACTGCTTTGAGGATAAAGACAGTCTGGCACATGAGATGAAGCAAAAGCAACAGCAGGAGGAACTGAAATACAAAAATGCATTAAAGCTCTTTCAAAAGCAAAAATATAAGAGATGAAATATTGTATAATAGTCAGTATATTCACTAAAAATTGGCATCACTGATTGAAGGTTAATCTATGACTTGGAAAAACAGACTGTTGCTTATCCCTTTTAGGTAGTCAAGCAATTGACAAAAGATCTTTTTTTTAAAGAAAAATCTAAACACGTAGAATAAGTTCAGGACTTATTCTAGTAGAGACCAACACTGCTGCTTTTGACACTTGGGACAAAGTAATCATTGCTTAAATTTGTGGAAAATAACCAAGTTTCTGATTTCCAATAACAGTTGTTGCGAATTCATGATGATCTCAGAAGTAAAGACGTTTGTCTGTTTTATGAAAAAAAAACCCCCACATATTCTGAGAGGTTATTCAGGGCGTGATGTCAACACTTCAGCTTTCCTGTCTTAATTTTTTTTATAAAAAATCCTTCAAACACACTGTACATTCTTTTATTAATTCACATGGAAAATAACACGACAGGGCTGTTGTAAAACCTCGTCAGTTGAGACAAGTGACTCAAACAGCATTTCAGAATATGCCTTCAAGGCAGAGAATCTACAAAGTTTTGAAATACTTTTCTAAGATATGTAATTAAGAGTTTTTAGATCGATAAAATCTGTGCTTGCGTCATAGTAAAATCCACACTTTAAAATCTCATAAGACAGCATTTAGAAATGAATGAGAAGGCCAAGAAATAAGAACACGTTCTGGCCATGCTGTTGCTATGGTGTTGCTGTGCTATAATTAGAACCAGGAAACGCTCATTAATCTACAGGCATACATTTAAACTATATGAAGGGGACTTTGTGCACAACAACTAAAGGGGCATTAATAAAATAATTCATCTGACTGCACTGGTGAGTTTTTGAATTTAAATATGAGCATTAACCTCCACAGCATGAAGTCGCAGTTATGTTAAACACATTTTTCCTGTAAAAAATTCTCAAATGACACATTTTGAATATTTCTATTATACCTTTTAACCGACTGGAGTTTTTCTATTTGCTGAATAAGTATTTCCAACAGATTGGAAGACAAAAATAATTACTATTGAATACTATAATATTTGTTCTTCATTTTCACTTTTTTATTCTTTTGTACTGCAGAAAAGACGTGAACACCATACTGTTCTGCTTCAATTTTTATTTGAATCTATCACCAATAACGCCAGCACTCAAAGATGCTGTTTGCAGACATTTTAATACAGAGCAGAATATCAGACCCATGCGGCGTTACGGTCTCAATTTCATTTATTTAATTTAATTCAGTACTGAAGATGTTGAGATTAAGTGTAAGAAAACAAAAATCCAAAAGAAGGTATGATGGTTTTATATCACATAATTTATTACACTTTTATATTGGGTCTAATTTATTATTCACATCTGACTCATGGAAGAAAAAGTTTTTGTCAAGTCACTGCAACCTCACATAATCATAAACCAGACACCCAGATCATAACTGATTTTACAGACGTATGGGCGGCCTGAGAGGCGGCTGTCATAATCAGTATTGGAAATAGGAGAACAATCCACCCACAGAGAAAATGTCTTCATGTTAGAAAGGTATGTGTGCGTGCTGTTTCCCCACTTCAAGCATCTTTTGCTTGTGCAGTACTGTATGTGTGCAAACATCTGCATTAAGATTTGGTTGTCATCTCACCTTGGTAATGCATAAAATTCAGTCATTTGTTAGAAAAATCAGAAGCAAATGACGATAAGATTATAGGACATTTTGCATTGTTTAAAACATAAAGATGAAGAGAGATAAATTCAATAATACTTTTTTATTCTTGTAGAAAAAAGACCTTTAATGATTTAAAAATTCTCTTATTTGTTATGATTGTAGAAACTATACAACAACAAAAAATATATAATAAAAAACACGGAATTAAAATTAAGATTTGAAGGTAAAAATTCAGAAAAAATAGAAATGATAAAACTCAGTGGCCACAGCATCCTTTTTGTCCTCAGCTTCTGTTTTACTCCATTTTGTCATTGACAGTCTTTGGGTATATGAAGTAAATTGGATTTGTGAATTGTTTTTGTGTCCTTTCCCGGTGAGCTGTTGACCTAATCGGAATGTTTTTTTATAATTAGATGTACACATTATCCGGAGCGAAATGTTGGTTGGAGGCAGTTATTATTCACTGGCGTGCTGAGCGGCGATCCTCGATAATCACTGAGAACATCAAGGTTAAAATTTGATGAGGTAGTGTATGTGAACATCTTCTGTTCAGTGAATAGTGAAAGGTAGACATGGCTCAACAAACAGGAAAGATATATGACAGTGGGAGGTAGAATTTGCTGAATCCTTTCAAGCAAACATTGAGAAGGCCCAAACTTTTTGCTTTCTGTTTTAATTAGGACATTACGTTGTACAAGTTCTTTTGAAGGACATATGTGTGACCACTGTGGGGAATAAAATGAAATGAGAGGCAATAGATTTAAACAATATTTATGCATGATGCGCATACTGGTGGGGGTAATGCAAACATGTAGTGAACACTATAAATGAAGATGCAAAGGTAATGTAAATTAGTAATTACATAGGCTACCTGGGGCCTGTTGCAGCTGAATCGACATGTTTAGGCTCTTCTTTTGGCCATTGTCCACACAGCTGAAAAGTCAAATACACATCACAAAAGAGTCCCTTCACTATTTGGCTTGTTACCCAAAAAGAGTAACTCTTTACTTTACTGATTCACTCCCTGTAAAAGGTTATGTGTTATTCTGCTCATTACTATGTCTAATTGCAAGTTAAATTTATCTCTATAGCAGAATTCAAATTATTATAGTATACCATAACCCATGACATAACCATGTAACAATAAAGTACTGATAGAAATGTTTGGCTGCTTTGGCACTCGTTTCATTACTTGCTGAAAGGAGATGCATCTTACAAACCCAAGTGTGCGTCTGCTGATTGTATAAGTATATAAATACAGGTTAAATATATAAATATACACATACAACAGATACTTATAGTCTTACATTGCTCTTCTGTTGATCCACAAGATTGTTGTCTGTCGTAACGGCTCGCCAAAAGAAATTTACGATTCTTTTTGGGCACGCTGCATGAACGGCCTTAACAGGGCTTAGCTCCTTTTCTTCTTCTTCTTCTGTGGAAAATGTTTGCTGTGGGCAAGGTAATATTTTCTGATGAGCATTCATTTAATCTTTCTAAGCCAGTTTATTTGAAGTACAAGTTGGTAAAGTATATAAATCAATATCAAAATGTATAAATAAACCAGTTATTAAATGTCTGCACATTGCTCACACATGCTAGTTAAAGTAAAATGTCACCAGGTTTATCAGCTACAAGAATACTTACAAACCAATACTTCTTTTCCATTGCTGTGAATTTCTGTTAAACTGGCAATCTCTACTGTGAGTTTGCAAAAGTACCATCCACTGTATGTTTCATTAAAAACTGATAAAATGTGTGTATTTTCACTGCCTTCATTGGAACTGTTTGCAGACTTGTTAGTTACTTTACTGCACAATTTCCCTGAATTGCTGAATGAAGGTCCATGTGAGCTAAAATACCAAGACATTAGATATCTCTCTTATTTCTCTGTGGTCAAGCAGCGGTGCAAAGTAAGAGATGACCCAGATGGAGCTATCACTCTTCTCTGGGTTTTATCCAGAAATACATGAGTCTGGCCCGATATCACCACAGCTGCTGCTACCACTGTAGACAGAAAAAAGAAGAAATGTTATACCTTCTGTTTTTTCTGTTTTAATTTTTTATTGTATTTGTGTTAGATATCAATTTTGAGTCATAGAGTGGAGTTTTTAAGCAGAGGATCCAAAATAAGAATCCAACAGTGCATGGGAATCAGAGGACAGGTTAGACCGAGTAAAACAGGAAATAATCAAAAAACAAATTCCCTGAACATAAAGACAGACAAGGGAGCATTTGCGTAAGCACAAGGAGTCGAGACAGAAGAACAAACCAAGAGAAACATGACACGGATAACAACCTCAATGAAGGAACTAAAACTAAATCCAATTCAAGAATTCAGAACTAACACTACAACAGAAACCCATCTGAACAGGCATCCAAAACTCCAGAAAAAATGAAAAACTACAATAAAACTAAAGCTTATTAAACTACAGTAACAATAAAAACACAAACCAAAATATTGGACCACAAAAGAACAACTCATTACTAGGAAATGCATGAAATATCACAGCAAATCAAATTCACTTTAAGAATAATAAAATGTTAAAATCTTCATCCAAAATGTCAAAAATTAAAAACTTAGACTAAATAGACCTAAACCCTAAAAATATTTACTAAGAAATCATAAACTCAGAAACACTAAAACCCTGGGACCAAACTCATGGACTTTTACACTTTACCATTACATTAGGTGGTCTTTTACATTAGGTGTGGGGTTCCACAGGGTTCAGTTTTAGGTCCATTATTATTTTCTTTTTATATGCTTCCTTTAGCTGGTATCATTCAATCTTTTAGCGACCTGTCTTATCATTTTTATGCTGATGACATTCAGCTGCATATATCCTTTAAGCCTCATCAGCTGGATAGGCTGTCCACCCTAGTCCAGTGCTTAACTCAGGTTTCTGATTGGCTTTCAGGCAACTACCTCGTTCTTAATACTAACAAGACCGAGACCATGATCATAGCTCCTCCTGAGCTACATTCTAAAATTAGTCAGGTTCTTGCTTCTTTCTGTCCTTCTGTCAAGTCAAATATTCGAAATCTTGGAGCAATATTTGACCCTTCTCTGGGCCTTGACTTTCATGTAAAATCGTTGTCTCGTTCCTGTTTCTATCATTTAAGAAACATCTCTAAACTGCGACATATGGTCTCTCCAGCTGAACT
The DNA here is from genome assembly GCA_015106755.1 of Etia nguti. Taxonomy (NCBI): domain Eukaryota; kingdom Metazoa; phylum Chordata; class Actinopteri; order Cichliformes; family Cichlidae; genus Etia; species Etia nguti. The sequence goes on along the minus strand of VUQG01032564.1, from coordinate 80 downwards.
GGAAAAACTCATTCATGCATTTGTGTCATCACGCTTAGATTACTGTAATTCCCTGTTTACCAGCTTGGATAAATCATCTC
>VUQG01032562.1:0-13491 GCA_015106755.1 Etia nguti | reverse complement strand
TGTTCTAGTCCATCTATCCCTGCTTTTATTTTTTACTGTGTAAATCCAGAGTGGAAACAAGAATCTGATACATAAAAACACCCATGCAAAGGCATTGTGTAGTCAGATTACTCTGTGTTAGCCAGATGACTTCAAAACACAGATCTAAAGCAGGTTTTCCATCTATGAAAGTTCCTGTTCAGTTGACCTGCGAGACAAAATAATTTCAGCTCCTAATTTGATCCCAGTTTCTTTGTTTTTGCTGTTTAAGTGTTTTCATGTTTTTAACAGTGCAGTTTGAGAATATTAAAAAAAGATTTGGCGACATGAAAGAACCAGTGGGAAAAACTGAGAATATAATCAAAATCAATTACAGTATTCAAACTTATCATAGAAAGTGTTAGATACATTTTTCACATAAGCCTCGAATAATCAGGCCCCATCACATCTTAATAACCCTAAAGTACCGTATGATCCCAACAGAGCACGTCGCTGTCAGACTGCAGTCGTACTGGTGATTCCTAGTTTTTAAAACTAGAATGGGAAGCAGAGCCTTCAGCTTTCAGACTCTTCTTCTGTGGAACCAGCTCCCAGTTTGAATTCAGGAGACAGACTCTTCTCTCTGCTTTTCCTTCCCAGCGTCACAAAGTCCTCACTCACAGGGGGTCGTCTGCCTGTTGAGGTTTTTTTCTAATACTGCAAAGGTTTGGACAAAAGTCGCAGCACTCTGTGGCATACTTTTTGTATAAAAACTGAAAATAAAATATTATTTTACCTAAATGTGACCCTAACACTCCTTTGTAAATGTTGTTTGGTGGCAAAAGTCAAAGTCAAAATCTCTTTATTTGTCTCCCTTGAGAGAAATTTGCTTTGGACAGAGGGGTTACACTGCACAGACCCATTGCACTCCTCCATATAATCATTTAAAAAAAGCTAAATACATACATAGATTGATAAAAACATTGGAAGATTGTTTAAAATAAGTAAAATACATTTACCCTCCCCGAAAGAAAAAATACCCCACATGGCTCCCTCAGAGAAACTCGCTTCAATGATTTGTTGAAATCCAGAATCACTTTTAAAAGACAATAAAAACAATCACATACTGTGTATTCAACATGAAGCACAGCTTCTACAGATTAAAATAAAGTGATTCCAGCTGTTTGATATTCTATGATATCATATCAGTTGTGCATAATGATGAAGGAATTTCAATCCTGAATTCAAATGAATTAGTAAAGATTAGGTGTGGGATTTGATTAAAAAAATAATCTAATTAATTAGAGGCTTTGTAATTAATTAATCTCGATAAATTGCATTTAATTGCACAAGAAAATTTGGCTCAAAGCGCAAATGTATTTTTTTAATATAAAAGGATTTTAGTGGGCAACAGAATCAAATAATATACATGGACATTTATATTGTAAACTCAAGCTCTTTTAATCTATGGGGAAAAAAGCATTTAAACTGCATTTCAATGCAAAACAGAGAAAAATAATAATATCCCTGGCCAGAATTGGGCAGATTTAAAAAATAAAGTGCTTTTTCTAGTACTTTAGGTAAATTTTCAAAATGGTACTGTCTTTAAATAATAATAATAAAAATTTCCACAGAAAGTGCAGTTTTTCTTCATTAAAAATAAGGCACAAACATAAAAGGTTATTTGACCAGCTTCACCTTTAAACTCTGAGCAGCCTTAGCCAAAATTATTTTGAACATTACGCTAAAACAGTGTGATCACGAACATTTTAGTGCAAAAAATAACAAACCCATTGGACTCACAATACCACCATGCTTATTTACTGTCTGTCTCTTTGAGCCAGTTACTTAGGCAAACTAGCCTGTTCACATTTACCTGCATGGCTCAAGGACAGTCGCCAGCTTTTGGAGTTTTACCAGCTCTGATGGAGTTAAAAATCATCTTGTGCTTTTGTTTGTCTAAAGCAGGAAAAACAGGCTCTTGATTCTTTAGTAGACAAGAAACCATATCCAGCTTTGAATTCCACCGTGTGAAATCATCCTGTATGAGTGGCTCTTTCTGTTGCCCCAGTCCTGTTTGCTCCTGGTGTAGTTCCTCCATATTACCAGAGCTGTCTGCAGTGCATCTAATTATGCTTGCTTTTTGCTGTCATAAAGCTGCTGAATTTTACTTGAAATGTTTGGAAAGTTGGATCACCTGATGCTAACTGTAGCACATTTTCTAACCCCTTATCTTCTACCACTGTGTTGGGATTAAATTATTTGAAGTGCCTCAATTCTATGCTTTATATTAACTAAAATGCCATATAACCATATAGTGTAGTATTAAGTGGACACGGCCCTGAAAATAAAGGCATTAGACTACGTGTCCTTGGGGGATAGAATGCTGTAGACTCTCGCTCACACTTGCCTGGGAGAGAGTAGATAACAGGGGACCATCTTCTAGTGAAAAGTTACTGAAACACTGTTGTTTAGACTAGAGAGGGACCAGCAGGCACTAGTTTTGAGAAAACAAAGGTTGTTGATTTCTGTGTGTCAAAGTGCTGCTGGGACTGCCCCAGTGGATTTTGATGTTGGATGCTGAGCTGTGAAAATCCCCAAGTACATGTAATAAAATTAATTCATTGTTTATTCTGAGAAAAAACAGGAATGGGATTGTGGCGTGGGTGTGGTCTCTGGCCGGCTGCAGAGGAGGGGTGGCGCAGCGAGCTCCCGGGGCGGCGCAGAGGCGGGGTGAACAGGTGTGCTGGGATGTGAATGTAATTGTGACTTTTTATATGTTCACAGTGACAGTCGGAGAGAAGGATAGCGGACGTGACAGCGGAGCGGGAGTGTCTGTGTCCCATTGCAAACCACAGTAAAAAGAATGTTCAAATAAAGAAGTGTTGTCACCACGTCCGTGTCTTGTACGTGTGTAAAGGGTCCAACTTCACAGGGATATTACACTGTTTTATGATACATTATACTGCTGATTTATAAGAAATGCTGTTTGCAGAGGATCATGGCCTTATTTGTCTGAATAGAAAGAACCAAACATACTGCACAGGAAGCCAAGGTCGTAACTTAGGCTCACTGAGAGACAGAAAGAATGTGGATGTTTAGGTTTTATGACTTTGAAGGGGGGCGAAGTTATAAGAGTGTGGGTAACTGTCAGACACTTAGAGATTTTGTCGGACACCCTCCTGTGCAAATCTCCCGTCCGGACGTTTGTAATGCTCATAGTGTGTATGGAATAAAGAGATTGTTGATTGAGCATTAAACACCGAGTGTTGAGCTGAAACACTCAGTTTATTTAAATCCAGGTTGAAGACTCACTTGTTCTCAGCTGCATTTGAATAAAGCACCAAATCCGCACTGTTTTACTTGCAAGCTTAAATTTCAAAACTTACATTTTAACTACTGATTTTATCTACTGTTCCTTTCTTTCTTTCTTTTTCATTTTAAATCATGCTTTTTATTTATTTTTTGTTTTTTAATTTTCTCTGTAAAGCACTTTGAATCATCTTGCTGTTGAATTGTGCTATATAAATAAACTTGCCTTGCCTATATATATATATGGCTTTTGGTATGTATGTATGTATGTATGTATAGAGTAAAAGTATTTCTTCACATTTTTAAGTAGTCAGACTTTTTTTTTTTTTTAAGTGCTCCGGAGCAAAAGTTTTCCAGGTTTTCTGAAGGTCTTCGACATTTTTCTTTGGACATTGGCTGTTAGGTTTTTTTGTTGGGTCTATACATATCAGCAAAGAACCACTTTTAAATTGTATTTTTGGGAACTGTGTTACTGGAAGGAAGCCTGTGGCAAAAAACACACCATTTGTTCCCATTTCTTTTGCAGAATCCATGAAAAATGCCAATGAGTTGGCATTTTTCATACAGTTGGTATACAGTTGGACAGAAATAAAATTGTATTTTTGCACCAACAAGGTGATTCTTAAATAGTGATTAGCTTAAATCTTGGCATATCTTGGAATGGGGTGCAGCTATCTGTAAAACATGGTGTTGGCTCTGTCATATTTTGGGACTGCATTTCAGTGAGTGATGTTGTGCTTGTCAAAGAAAAGTAAAGTTTTGGTCCACTATTTTCAAAGATTGGTAACAGCTTAATTTTTCAGCATGAAATTGATCCAAAACACACTGCCAATGCAATAAAAGCATACCTGAATAGAAAAACACACAGTGGAACACTATCAGTCATGGACTGGCCTCCCTAGAGCCTGAACCTCAACATTATTGAAACAGTGTGGGAGGCAGAAACATCCACCTAAGAAGCCTGGACAGCTATCCCTGAATACTACTTAAAGAAAAAAAACAAGAAAGCGTTTCTAAAAGAGTTCAGGCTGTGTTGAAGAATAAAGGTGGTCATGCCAAATACTGACTTTCAAGCTTGTTGGAACTGTAAAAACTCTGTTTTTGCCCTATTTACTGTATTCCCATGCATGTTTGCACATCTTTCAATAAATCTGTTTCCTAGAAAAAGAAAAAAAATATGAATGGTGGCTTTTATACAGTACTGGTCAGAAGGACTGCATCCCATCTCTACATTCTGATATATGAGCAGTTTAAACTACACCTGTTTACAATAAAACCTTCAAATAGTTCCATTGCTTTTAAAAAAAAAAAGTCCTCAATAATGTATACAAATCTAAAGATGTGATGCCCTCCTGCAGCAAATCCAAATAACCAGAACAACCCAATTGATCTTGAGATTTTCTACAACTTCCCAAAGATGTCATTACATTAAAGAGCAAACTGATGACTTACGTCTCCATGAGATATAAAAATTCCACCTTTATGCTACTTTTCGTTTACACTTTATGCTGAATGGACATTAATTATATACCGTAGAATGCATTATTAGTAGTAGCATTGTCTGGGTTCAAGTGTGTATTTCTATTTGAAATCAACACTCATAAAATTCATCAAACAGATACTGCAAGTACTTACAAAATAAAAATCCCCCTGAAAAGGTTTTAGCTTTGAAGGAGCCCTGCAGCTGTAGGGGACGACCCCGAATTATCCTACAGGATTCTTTTGGATTAAATAAGAGTCAGATAGAAGTATTGGGAAAACCAGCCTACTACATGTCACACCCCAAGCTGAGAGTACAGCAGAAATCTTAAACAGGCACAGACATGTCTATGCTATGCTGTGTAGGTTGCATCATGGGGCTGGTGGGGAACTGGGTCGTTATCTGTTCCAGACAATATTTGGTGTTCATTTAACATATTTGTATTAATTTTATTGTTTTTTGTGCAATAACAATAAAAGCATTCGTCATCCTTTAAGGTTTCTTTTAGAATACATGACAATTTTAGTGCTAGCATGTCTTCTCAAAAAAAGTATAACAATGTGAGACATTACTTTTTTTTTAACCTCTGAAAAGGAGGTAATTTGACTGGTTCAAACTGGTTTGTTTGTTTGCTTGTTAGCAGGTTTACTCAAAAAGGCATGGAAGGATTTGTCTAGAGGTGGAGTCTGACCCAACTTTAAATGATGAGAGTTTTGAGTTGATTAAGATCTGGATGCAGATTCAGAAATTTATGGAGTATGAAAAACTGGGAGAGTGTCTTTAGCCGCTCAAGAAAACATCACTAACCCATTCAGATCCAAATGTCCTTCAGGATCTAGGGATGGGAATCGGGAATCGAGTAGTTCAGTTCCTTGGGATTGTTAGTCTAGTTGCCTGTTGGTTCTGTTTATCGGTTGCGGTTGCAGTTGCACTTGCGCTACAATCCAATGATTTCAGTTCACCTGGCGGTGGAGGAAATAGCAGCGCAGTCTACAGCATTGATATGGACATAACTTTTTTTTTTACTGCACAAAAGGACAAGAGCGTGATAGTAAAGTGGAAACTAAATAAAAGACAGAAACAGCTGCATTAAGCTGCTAACACAACTTCGGCTTCTTGCACAGACACCGTGCTAATTCTAAGCCAGAGAACATACGAACGCTAGGCTAGCCAGACAACAATGCAAAGACTAAGCAAGCCAAAAACCCAAAGTGAAAGCTGTCTTTGGACTGTGGAAGCAAGCCGGAGTACAGAGAGAAGACCCACACAGACACAGGGAGAACATGCAAACTCCACACAGAAAGGCTCTGGCCTGATGGTGGATTCGAACCCAGGATCATCTTGCCATGAGGCAACAAAGCTAACCGCTATTCATAACAACATTAATTGTAATTAATTATCTTCAGTCTTAGAAGATTTTTTTTAAGGCTTGTTAGACCTGCTGGATGATAATAAGTGTTAAAAGACCATCTGTATATATTTATTTAAATTAGACATTCTGTGTGTTCATTTCCAGTGATCCACGCTGGATTTTGGTTTATCATAGATTATCGAGGTGGTGTTTTCTAAAAGCCGTGCTGTATTATTATGAAAAACTGCTGCTGTTTCTTTCAGAGAAGGACATTCTCATTAAAATATGCCAAGAAACACAAACAGTGGAATAACTTGACTAAAACTACCAGGGGGGGCCGAGGCTCAAAGGCAGCTGAGGCACTCATCTTTTAAGTTTAACATCATCAACGCTGTCAAACGAGTTCTTTTTAGCCAGAGATTTTAAAGACAGTTCCGTTTAATGTTGCCTGAGTAGAAAATGTGTCGGAGCGACGCAGATGTATTCAGTTTGATGACAGCTCTCCCAAGGGACCTTGGTGTTATTGATTTGAAATTCACATCCAAGTCAAAGTTTGAATTCAGTCCTTTAAAGAAGAAAGTGAGATTTATTTTTCATTCCAAGGCAGAACAATACCTACAGCCTGGACTAAGATTCTTGTTTCACTCACAAAGAGGAAGATGATGTCAAACCCATTTAGGTATAAAAGGGTTCAGTTTAGTCAACTTTCTGAGGAAATCTTGAAGCAAAATACGGAGGTATTGCCTCAGTACTGGTTACGTCAACAGACCAAACATTTTTAAACATATCTGCAAGGGAAAAGTCCATGTCTCTGGCCACTATTTGCACAAGCACTCCTCTCCGGTCTACAGCCTGGCCTGGTGTACACTACGGATGTGCGTGACTCATTATCTGACAACTGAATGTTGCTGCCCCGTCCAGTCACCGATCCAAATACTAGTCAGGTAAACGAATTCTTCATATTTTATTGATGTACAACACCAGTTAACAACCGTTTTGGAGATGTTCCGAAACTTGTGACTATCCAAGTCTGAAACGCTTTCAAAAGGCTCTTAAACACACAATGTAAAAAGCAGAGACCCATACATTTACCATGAAACAAGCTTACATACACTACATCGGCATTTTAAAACCACGCAACAGCAGAATTATAGGGGCGTAGATGTGGGACTTAGGCTTTAAAGTCCCACTTTTAAATCTTCTGCTTTCAACTTTTTCATGGAAATTTCTCACACAACCATCCTGTTCAGTTCTGTGAATCAGTCTAGGTAGAATTTTAGAAATACTTTAGAAATATAACTAAATGTAAATGATTTTTTTTAAAGATATGTTGAGGCCTGTGCCCCTAGTTTTATGTAAGAATTATATGGGACATGCAGCAACATAATTTAGGATATTTTCAGGATTAAATTAAAACATATCCTGGCTAACTAATGATGAATTAAAAGATTTTTGTTAATCCTGTAGAAGACTTTGCGATACAGTTGATGGGTGGCCAGGTGTCTTACTTTATGTGGGAAAGCAAAGCAGATTTATTCATCCATTTTGTCCAGGTCAGAACAGGAGTATATATCCCACTTATACTGAGACAATGTTCCAAGAGATGTGGTGATCTATGGATGCATTAATACAACCCAAAGATGATCACGAGACAGATATGCAGCTGGAATGACAGGCAACAGTTTTAACAGGTACTGCAACAGAAGATAGGAATACAGGACTATAGAGAGGCCATCACACATGATCATAAAATGCTTCATTTATGGTTCTAAGAAGGAAAAAAAATGCAGTATTTTTATTCATTATGATCGATGCTGGACTTTTAACCTGTCTGGTTTGTGTCTGTGCAGCAGAAATGAGCCTCCCCTGGAGGGTGTCTGGGCTTTCCCTTAGACAAAGGGTGAGCAGCTCAGTCTCTCAGAAGAGGTTCAGAGCAGAGCTGATATTCCTCCGCATCAAATGGAGTCAGATGAAGTGGCTCAGACAACTGACTAAATGCCTTCTGGATACCTCAGAGGTGAAATGTTTCAAAGATATCTTACAGGAAGGACACCCTGGAGCAGACCCAAGACAAACTGTGGAGATTATGTCTCAGTGGCAGTTCCACGGGCTAGAGGAGGTGGCTGCGAGACGGAGGTCTGGACATCTCTGCTTAGATGGCTGCCTCCGTGACCCAGGACCCGGATAAGCAGTAGAAAACTGACCGATTGATAGTTTCAGTATAGTTTTTCTTTATTATGCCACGTGTGATATTTGCCTGGGGCATTATTTAAGAAGTTCCAAGCTGTAAAATAATTACACAAACGGCTAACAAACAGTCACTTGAGCTTCCCAGTCGCAATAAATATCTACACCATATCTTTTGTTGTTTACAAAAGACTAAAACTGTTTGTCTCTTCAAGTTGATTCATTCGCTTCCAGTTGATGGGAAAAATCGCGGCAGAAGCTGGAAACACGTAGCAGACGACAGTGGTGCCCAAAAAGGCCAATCGCAGTGACTGCAGGCTGCACTGATACATGTGTACGAAAGTGTATACAAAGTTATGGGGTTGGATTTCATAAATGTCTGCAGTTACAATGTGCCACCACCATAAAAGCATAAATCCAACATAACGTCCATGGCATGCAAGCATAACATTGACTTTTGTGCTGTATTCCTTCATCTAAATAACTTAACAGATGAAAAAATGATGGATCATTGGGCCATGTCTTATCTCATAGTATCATACCCCCCCAATAGAGTGCTTGACTCTCAGACTGCAGGCTTACTGTGGGTCCTAGTATATTTAAAAGTAGAATGGGAGGCAGACCCCTCATTTTCAGACCCCTCTTCTGTGGAACCAGCTTCCAGTTTGGATTTGGGACACAGAAACCTTCTCTACTTTAAAGTTTCACCTTAAAACTTTCCTTTTTGGTGAAGCTCGTAGTTAGGGCTGGATCAGGTGACCCTGAACCCTCCCTTAGTTGCACTGCAATAAACCTGGCTGCTGGAAGTTACCCATGATGCACTGAGTGTTTCTTTACCACTCTCTCTGTTTATGTACACCACTTTGCATTTAATCGGTTTAATTTCCAGCTCTCTATCTTTTGTCCTGTCCCTTTCGCCTTGCGCCCAGAGTCTGGTTATGCCTGAAGTTTTTTCCTGTTAAAAGGGAGTTTTTCCTTCCCACTGCTGCCAAGTGCTTATTTACAGAGGGTTGTCTGATTGTTGGGGTTCTCTCTCCATCATTGCAGAGTCTTTATCTTACATTATAAAGCACCTAGAGGCGGATGTTGTTGTGATTTGGTACTATATAAAAAAAAAAAACTGAACCAGTGATATATAGTTTCAGGATAAAAACTTGATTTTCTTGCTTTTTTTCCCCCTCAAATGGGCCCCAACTGTGCTCAAAGTGCCTACTGGACGATCCACCCAGGATGGGTGATAGGGGGATGTATAGACGTTATAAGGCGATGGAGCTTATGGTAAAGCGAAAAAAAACGTGTGTCCACGCTAAAAAGTACCTTCACCTGACAGTACAGTCAAAATTGTCACTGACGTCATCAGCGATAACATAAAGGCTTCAGATTCGCCTCGATAGTTGTGTTTTTTGGAGTGTCTCGACTTTAAAAAGTTTGACTCCCCTGCTGTGAAGGATACTTGTGTAGCAATAACGCCAACAAAGCACAGTTGTGTTACTTTGTAACACACGCGGCTATGAAAAGCGCTCGAACAACGTGGCGAATCCGAGACAAACGAGTCCAACAAGCAGCAACAGCGACGATACAAATAACTATTTTTTAGTAAACGGAAGTTTCTGAGCGCTCTAAAGTAAAAAAGCAGCGACATGTTTCCCTTCTGATGGAGGGCTCTGTGGGGGCTCTGGTGTCTTCCGCATTGCTCTGCTGTAAACCACTGTGCTAAATCTAGGAGCCCAGCAGAGACGCCCCGAGTCTCGTTTAGCCAAATGAGCCGCTTCACAGTGTTTGAACGTGTTTTCTGTGCATGACTGAGTCCAGCTCGGCACCAGCTAGCGACAAGTTAGCTCTGTTAGTTTCCCCGTGTCACAGTCCTACCGGCCCGGGCTCTGGTACCGAGTCCACGCCCTCACTGTGAACCCGTCCGAGCTGCAGTAAAATCCACACTACATCCCAACAAGGCCGAACAAAGTGAGCAAGAACTGCTCCAGAGCCGGGTTCTTAACAGCCGCACGTCAAACTGCACCGGAAACCGCCCGTATGTTTGAAAAGGTGAGACGTATAGTTTCACTTACCTCGCTTTCTAGGAAACCTAACCCAGGGGCTGAAATCCCACCAAAAAAAGTGAAAACTACTTGATCCAAATTCTGGGAGAGTTGTAGGCAGTGACGTCACGCTGAAATTCCAGCTCGTCTGAGTCAGTTCAGAGGTTTGCCCATGTAAGGCAGCAGGCCAAAACAGCACGGCCCTCAGTGCGCACACAGCTCCGGTCTGTGCGCACAGCTGCACGCTGCAGTCAAGCAAAGGTCCACGCTGGAGGCTTTCTCCTCAAACAAACTGTCATCTTAATAAATACTGAAAAAACGGAACCGTACCGATACTTAGAACCCTTAAAATGTAAATGAAAGCAGAGCGTGCAGTGATTTGGTGTCAAACCTGTGGCCTAGGGGCCAGAAGTGGCCCTCCAAATAAGGGTCCGGTTTAACTTGTGATATTTGTTTGCATAGTCCACTCTCTTTATTCGAGGTGTTGCTGTCATATTGCACAAACAACAGCCTCTGCCTGCTAGTATCTGACATCACCAGAAACAAATAAATGAAAAAATTTTTAAAATAACACAAAACTATGTCAATATCATATTCAGCCAACAATACAAAATATGGGACAGGCTTGAGTTTATCCCAGGTTTTCACATGGGCTGTATCACTACGAAAGAAACCTGGGGGCCAGAACCAGCACTACAAACGCTTTCCAGTCCAGCCCACGAGATTCCTTTGCAAAGTGTGAGATGATTGCTTAACCTGTCACAGGTAATCACAGAAATTAGACATTAGATGTGACAGGAGGTACTGGTCAGAGGTCCAAACAAATGTGTAAGTTTGGAACACCTGTGATCTTCTAGTACATTATTATAGAAGCATGGGGATTTGAAGAAGACATAACATTAGCTAAAGTTACCTTTTTATATCTTCTCTCCTATCTTTGATGTTTTTCAATACTTCAGCGCTCATGTATACGCTGTACATAAAAGATGGGCTTGGCTATTGTTAGTACTTTGGCCACCTTTATGTTATTCTTGTTTCTATTTATTCATTTTGGAAACACAAATGACCATATTTGGATGACAGGATGGAGTGCAAAGTTATCAGCTAATGCCAACTAGCTTCATTATTAAGTATCATTCATAAGCTTTGTGGATGCAACACACATACACACAGTGCAAATTAGTGCAAATTAAGAAATCTATAAAGTCACAATGTTTTTCTATTAAAAAATGCTCCAAAAGGCACGAACAGCAGTTCAGTTTGGTCACTCCATTTACAGGCCTAGTCAGAGTCTTCTACATGCACACCTGTCAATCAAAGTGGCCATTCTCATAACTGTAGATTCTAGATGGATGAGTTACATAAAATTCATAGTTTTTATGAAGGAGGAAACTATCCATGGAGACCAAATGTGGGTTTTTTTTGTATCAGGCTGTAAACATGTTTATTTCTGCTGTAAAGTTAGACATTTCAACATGGGAGCCTATAAAGACTGACTTAAAGCTGGAGCCTAAGGTTGTTTCTTGGTTTAACCAGGCAGGAAGTGAAACTTTCTCGACTAAGAATGTATTTTGTATGAGTGTCCTTTGGTAGAGCTACTGTGAATTGTGATGCATATCTGTCATTGTAACTGCATTTGTATTTATTTTTTGTAAGACATACTTCTTTGCATTGTAAAGAACTAAATTTAGATACAAAATAAACACAGTAGATAGATATGATATGATATATATCATGTGTGAAACGTGTGTGTTTTTTTAATATATAAGCTCATCATGACTTATAAAGTTCAAACAGGGCAGCAACATTATAATAAAAAGAGATGGCAGTCAAGAATCCTGAATTGAAATCTCTGGAAGAATTCAGCAACCACAAAGATGCTGAAAGATGTTCAACTTTCAGGGGAAACTGCAAGGATTTAAAGCTTTTTTCATACATGCAGTTTTTAAACTCCATAAAAATTAAAATTAAAGTAACCGTATATAATGCTTCAAAACAAGTAGTCGCCCAGATGCATCAACATGGCTGCCAAATAGCATGACTAGTTTCTAGAACTTTTGACAGGGCCAACAAAAGGCTGAAAAGGTTGTGTAACATACCGAGTAGAACATCTCATAACTAGTAAAGTTAATTAGTAACGTGAATAGATATTTTTTTTAAAAAAAGATATATCATCCCATAGATATTAAGGCTTGGCTTTCATACGTGCAGTTTCACCATTCTGTCAATGGCTGCTTGGGAAAGCAGTTCAGATATGTAGTAATTACACTTCTCAAATGTAGAACTACAAAATTCCCATGATATATTATCTTTATAAGATTCACAGCATCCATATGAGGCAAAGAAAACACGCAAGATTTTGACTGGAATTTGCCACATTTTCTCCGACACACTTCTGATAACCCGCAGTGAACATTGCTGCTGTGCGTATGTCGTTTAAACGCTACCGTGCAAAGGAAAAACAGAGACTCTCAGGCTCAGAAATAGGGATGGGTACCGGTATCTGACATAAACGGTAGTAACCAGACCGAAAAGCAGCGCACATTTCGGTGCTTTTTTTCGGTGCTTTTTTTCTCCTGAGATGTCATACACGTTGGATTCTAGCCAATCATTTTACCTTTCCAAGGATAGTAGGCGGACCCAGGTACGTACGTTCTTTTAAAGCAGAGCTACAGATTAAAAATGCCCAAGGCGAAGCGGTCAAAGGTCTGGCTGTACTTCACAGCAAAAGATGCAAACTCAACAGCCTGCAACAAGTGCTTTAAGGTGATACTGTGCAAAGGACGTAACACCGCGAGTCTGATGAAACACCTGGCGACGCATAGCGTTTTTTTAAAAGCCGAGAAATGCACCGTATTTGATAACTTGTTGCAAGACCTCACACCGAGCACATCTACTGCGGGTGTGGTGCCTGTTATCCATACATGCCAACCCTCTCGATTTTTCCGGGAAAATCCCGAATTTCAGTGCCCCTCCAGAAAAAATCTCCCGGAGCCACCATTCTCCCGAATTTCTCCCGATTTTCCACCCGGACAACAAAATTGAAAAACCATATCGCAGAATTCATAGCGCGGCCCAGCCAATTCCAGTTTCCAACAATGGCGGCAGCTACTTAGTTTTAATATTACTCTTATTACTCTTTCTGGGTCGCAAAATAAACTTTTAAC
>VUQG01032551.1:36045-49502 GCA_015106755.1 Etia nguti | reverse complement strand
AATCCAACACTGAACCAGTTTCACGGAACTTAGCAAGCAGTTTGCTAACTGTAGCATGGGAGATGGGTGGTCTCGTAGGGTGTCTTGCATTGAAATCTGCTGCGATGACCCGGTTACTGCGTTCACCAGATATCAACACAATTTCGATCCGCTCCCCACGTGTTAACCTCTTAGACGTGTCAATGGCTGTGAACAAAGAGAAACTTGTAAATAACTCATGAAAGAATAAAGTTACGTTGAAACCAAGCACACCATTGTTTTTCTTGTGACATTACCAATAAGTTTGATGTTGCACATGGCCCTCTTCCTATTGAAAAAACAAAAGTTGTATCCAAGATGGCCGACTTCTAAATGGCCACCATGGTCACCACCCATCTTGAGGAGTTTGCCCCCTCACATATACTAATGTGCCACAAACAGGACTTTAATATCACCAACCATTCCCATGTTATTACGGTGTATCCATATAAATGGCCCACCCTGTACAACTACATCCAGTGTGAATGCATTCTTTTAATACAGGGCGAGAATCTGAATTAGTCATTTCATTCACAAAAACAATTGCCCTGTTGGGACAATGCTACCAGTATGACGTTTTCCACATGCAACGACATGGTGTGCTTTCCAGTTGATCAATTACTGAATGGCGGAAACCTGAGAGGGGTCACAGATTGTTTTGGGATCAATATGTTCCCAGTGCATTCATTATGATTGTGTAACATTTAATTCAGGCAGCTTATCTGGCATCTCCTGTCTTCTCCAGTCTTATTCCCCCTAGTTTAAGGAAATTTACGTCAATAAGCATTCGGTTTAAAAATGCAAAAAACATAAATCCCTTTCAGAAATGTTGCCCTAATCTCCCTTTGGCAAGCTTCTGCATAACTGACATTTAAGGTAGAAAAATCAACCTCCCCTCAGACAGGCAGCTTCATAATTATTCTCGAATTCACCCTGTTCATCCCATTTATGGATTCTTTTCATCTCACAATCCATTTCTCCCTCATTTGCCTACCCACATTAACTCTCACTGGATTTGCACCAGTGCTACACTGTGCGTAGTGTGTGTACTTCTGGTGTGAGGCTGATAATAAGTCCTCAGTCAGATATGAGGTCATCACAGGAATTATTAGTAGCATAAATCAGAGGTTCAGTAGAGGGGAGGTGTAAAAGCAGGAGGTGGGCGGAGAGGGAGGTGCGAAGAGGGATTATTTTTTTAAATTTGGGAGACGGGAGTAATGCCAATTAAAGTCAAGAATGAGGAGGCAGAGAGAGGACAAAAAATAAAGGATGGACAAAAAGAAGCACAAGTTTTTACTCATTATTTAATCCATTACTTTATTTGGGTGAGTTGCATTTTTGACACCTTCAGCCTTTATTTAACAGTAAAGTACAGAGAGTGGATGGGAAAGCTGTGAGTGAGTGGGAGGAATGGCTGGGAAAGGCTAGTGCATGTGGTGGCCTTTGGCATATCGGTCATTCACACAACCAGGTGAGCAATATTTAGCTGGTTTTTAGAAGGCAAGTGTGACATCTTCAAATGAGTAATTCTGTCGAATCAGTGGCCCATTTCGAAAAATCGTTCTCTTGCATGCTTGCTTTGACTACTCTGTGAAGAGCCTGAGATCCAAGACGGGACATCGTGGCCCCTGACCTTTGAACTTTCTCTGTACTCAGTTTGTTCACAAATCGCACATTGTACCACTGTGGGCTGCAAGGCTGAGTTCGCAAATTCCTTGTAACAGAAAAGACAAGCGTCCTTTTAGACAACAGGCACTTTGCCACTGCAAACAGTACAGACTGTGCAATGAACAAGAATGCCGGTCGTCCCCAATTATTTTATAAACATCGTCACATTAATAAAGGCAACTTAACAGAAATACTTAAAAATCCTGACAAGCATATCCTATTCTTATCTCTTACACCTTCTCACTGATGCTTTTTTCCCCACATAAGCAGATCCCACAGCAATCGTTCACATAACGTCATAATGCATGCAGGCACATGCATGCAACACCACCCACCTGCATGCATGCACTGCAAATACAGACAAATATTATGTATACAAGGCTGCTGCTAGCTCCACTGACCCCAATATTACAACCACCCAAACAAAAGCGGACGCCATTGGCTGAGTCCTACAGGGGAATATTCTCTGCCACTGTTGTCGTGGAAACAGCAGAAAAGTGGGGACAAAAATGGAAGAGGTGTGATTCCTCTTTTTCTTCCTCTGTTGAAGAAACACAACGAGAATGAGCCGAGATTGATAACGAGGAGGAAGAGCTGCTGACAGGGGGTCCTTCAGTATTAACAAAATCCTGGCTTTTCGGCAATCAGAGAGTGTGCGTTTGTGTTTGTGTGTGTGAGGCATCAAACGCGGTCGTGTGTATGCACAGTGTATGCACGGGTGTGTCCACCCAAAGCATGCGCTCAGTACACTTCTGTGACAAATTGTAGAGGCCGTGCTTTCAGGCAATCCTCGGCATCCGTGAATGACTCATGAAAAAACCACTAATCTCCCAGCGGAGGGAAGAGGAGAAGAATGGGGATGCAGAGAGAAGAGCTGAGATTTGCCAGAGCAGCATGCCTCTGCTGCCTCGTTTCCAATCCTGACTGAGGCAGATTACACTCCCCATTCTGCACTGACACATTTGGGACGGATTCATAAGCCTCGGTGGGTGGATGTGTGTGTGTAATATCATCCCTTAAAAAGCTGCAGCCACCACAATCAAGATGTTATTAACTCAACGACTATTAGCAGTCTTGGTGGGGCTCAATTATAAATCTCAGTGTGCTTAGTGGACACTACGACAGGGTAATAACTGTGATAAATAAGGCCAGAGGATTGAAAGTTGAGCTTCACGTTACTGCAGAGATGCTGGGTAAGGGGAAGACTGCGGGGGAGTTTACTTCCCCTCTCCCTCCTGTGCTCACACATACCTGCAAACCTTACACCACAAAGTCAGAACACTATTATAGTGTTAAGAAATGGGGAAATGACTAAGGGCTACATTGTTTTCCTGTTGTTCTCATGAGTGACATCTGCTGATCAAACTGTGCAACGACAACAGTGCACCTGTTTGAGCTACAATAAATAGCAGTGCGCACACACACACACACACACACACACACACACACACACGGGATATATACAAAGATATACAAAGTCTGTTCTTTCCCCTTTTTTTGCACCACCATCATCATCACACATGTCCTTAACATTCAGCACCTACACCTATGGACACACATGCAGACACTCATCTTACCGGTGAGAAGGGAGACTTTGTGGAAGGTGCCCTCCAACTTTCCCATGAGAATGTGCACAAAACCATCTTTGGACAGATGCCCTGCTTCTTTGGAACTCTGGTCATAAACCACCACTTCCTGCTTCCTGCCCAGCTCGACCTGTACAAAAGACAAACAACAAGGAAGAGAAGAGAATTGATTATACAACAAAAAATATCTTGGGCCAAAGCCAGCAAGGAAGTAGGAGTTAGAAAAAAATTGAATTCGAATTGTCTATCTAATTGGCATCTTGGGCAATTTGGGACTTGGGACAACCCCAGCATTTGAATCTATGACATGTATTCAAACTTGTGGGTGGGGTTTAAGGAATATTTTCTTTCGCCTGAGTAAACCCAGGCACTGTAAGAGGGCATTCTGATGACGCAGTAATGGTAAATGAGCTGCGGCAGGGACCAAACCTGTTTCCTCAAACACCTGACCTCTGTGCTGCTTTCATATTTTCCAGGAAGAAGCAACAAAAATAAAAAAGAAATAAAAAGGAATTCGCAAACACACCACTGCGTGTTTGGACAATAAACTTTCACTGGTGCCAGTGACTGCAACAGTAAACAACAAGAACTGCACGTGCTTATAGTTATAAAGATAATGCACAGGACTATGAATATTGCATTAGGGTAGGGTATTGCACTGTTCAGTCGTAATGTTTTGTTTTGGA
Organism: Etia nguti; assembly: GCA_015106755.1. Taxonomy (NCBI): domain Eukaryota; kingdom Metazoa; phylum Chordata; class Actinopteri; order Cichliformes; family Cichlidae; genus Etia; species Etia nguti. The sequence goes on along the minus strand of VUQG01032551.1, from coordinate 45,544 downwards.
CAAATATGAGACGGGAGATTGCTCTAATAGAGGATAAAATCATGAAAGCTGGCTGCATAGCGAAGGGCGTGGACATCCAGTGGCTTCGTAGTGATGCTGTTTATGTCAGATAGGGAGAAAGATGAGAGGATGTGAGCATGCGCTGATGCGACAAAGTATTTCTTTGCGTCTGTGTTTGCACGAGGGAGCATGTGCATGAGGCTGCACACAAACTAGCCAGACTGTGTTCGTTCCCCATGTTGTCAGGCAGGCTTTGGTCACATGACCATCAGGCAGCGCCTACTGCAGCTATGAATCACTACCTCACTGAACCGCCACTGGACAGGAGACGGGAGAGGGAGCAGGATGGAGGGCCAGCTAAAGGGAGAAAAGGATGGAGGGGGGTTGGGGTGAGGTGTGGGGGTAACCACACATTGGGTCAGCGAACAATAGAGAAAAGACGTATAACATAAATTGAGAAAAAAAAAGAAATGATGAAGGGGACAAAAAAGGAATTTAGGAGAGGAAACAGAAGACGGAGCGTGGCGACAATGAAACAAGATGGCTCGGTGAATTCTTTGTTTACGTCAGTAAACAACAAAAGCACATCATCCTCATGTGCAAAGTGCCGCTGAATATCCGCTAGCTTCCAGTTCCTCAATGTCTCTTTGCTCCCTGTGCACATGAAGGCACAATGGCGATGACAACTCATGGTATACACAGCTCCACAGTGCACCTGGAGCGTGTTTGCTAATGTTTCTGCTTACAGAGCAGCTGTAGCAGAGTGGCCTGGAAGACTGCCAGGCAGGTGATTTAGACAGGACAAGGTCAGTCTCTGAAGTCTGCTAAAATCTCACTCTGGCTTAATAAAGCCTGACTTAGCTCAGCCTGCCTGCATCCAACACCAATACTGACCCAAAATAATGAAAACCTGGGGTCTTGTTTATGAAACAGACTACCCATTTTAAGCTCTCAAATGACTTATGACATTGAACAATTTAGAAGTAGTTATTTACAGCAAAGCCTACACTTGATGTGTGGCCCTGTGGTGAAATTTGCACGAGCTTTATGCACGACATGGCAGCAAACATCAATATCTGGAAAAAAACCCAACAACACACACATGATATGAAATACTATAAATAGTTCATCCCATGTGAAAGAAGCAACCAGACCTATATTATGAGACTGCTAAAAGACACTGACAAATAGTGCTGGTTAACATCTTATAGCGACTTAATAAGCACACAAGCAGCCTACTGTTAATGGTTTCATAAACAATGTGTAACACAGACTATCAGAAAATTGCAAACACCCTAGTTTATTTTTATTTTATTTTAGATTAGATTAGATAAAACTTTATTAATCCCTCGGTTGGGTTCCTCTGGGAAATTCAGTTTCCAGTAGCACAGCACTGTCAGAAGTTGCATGTTACAGAGTTGGAATACCAAATAAAGGGGAAGGGGGGAATTTATTAGCATTGCAATATTTAGACTTCTTATCTATATCACCTAAAGTGGTTGCAATAAACAACTGTTGCTAATATACGCTGCAAAAATAATAAGATCATGGTTTGTGTGCAATGCAGCTGTGAGGCCATCTGGCCCAGTATACACTCACGTACAAAATATCAACCAGATTAAGAACAAAAAAAGAAAGAGCCCGGAGGTCATTAGCATGAATTTAACTATAATTAAAGTGCACCATTTCTATGATTTCCTGTTTTAGCATTTAACTGCCCACAATGCACAATTTGTTATTTACCCTGCGTCTCTTTGTCTTTGCTTTAAATTCCCTGCATCCTTCATCCCAACTAACCCTGGATATTTTGGTTAATAATCCTAATGGGATCAGATCTAATTTGGGAGTCTGATCTCAGTGCCTGAGGATTACAGGCCTTTAACTGTACAAACGTGCGTTAACACAAATATAAACACACCGCTCAATGCACACGGTGGTGTTGTTTATCAGCTACGCAGTCTAAAAGGTTTTTTTTCTAATGTGAAAACATGGAATGAATCTCATAAAGGAAACACTGGTACTGTCTGTGAAACTACTGTGTTCACGCATTACATAGGAAACATCATAACTAAATACTTTTATCAAACAACCACAGACAATGCAGTTGCATTTTTTTTACATTTTATTTTCACAGGTTTGGTTATAACGTGGTACTACCACAATGTAGAAAAATATATAAATTTGCTGTAAATGATTTTGATTTTTGAAATTTTTTTCTGTGTTTAGGCTAAGATGATAAATTAGATCTCACCCTATTCCCTTATAAGATGAAAAGAAATGTCTAGATTTGTTAGAAAGTATAAATGGCATAACAGATAGAAGAATATCACACCAAAGGCTAAAAACTACCCATCTGGCTAAGTATGTGAAACACATGGAGGTTGCTGCAGTGTTGGAGGTCAACGACCCAGGGCTGGGGCTTGCTGTCAGACTGCAGCAGTAGTACAGATCCCTCATCCCTCTGCAGTGCTACAGCATCACTACTATTACAGTACTGGCCCAGGCTCTCTGACGCATGCACACTGCAGGTAAACAAGGAATGCCACTAGCAGAGAGGAAAAACAAGGGATGAAGGAACAGAAAAGGAAGCCAAGGAAAGGAATGCCAAGAAGGGGATCAGACGGAAACTTGAGGGAGGATTAGATATAAAGCAAGAGAGGGATGGAAGGACAGAAGGTAGCACTAGCACACCAAATGCTACAATCCTGATGCACCCAGTTCTCTCTAAAGGAGCTGGAGACCGGCGTCACAGCAGAGGATGAACAACAAACATGAGAGGCAAGATACAGAGAAGATATACAGACCTAGAAAAAAGATAACATTTGGCCCTGGAAGAGAAAAAAATGAAGGGATTGGGCAAGAGAGTAGGAAGTCCCTGTATGCTTCTAACTGACCCTGTTATAAAATATGTAAGGAGTGGAAGAAAAACGAGGTTGAAGACGAGGCTGCAAGTCAGGGTATGGACTTGGTGTCAATGCTCCTCTGAGGGGACAGTTTGTATATACACACACACACACACACACACACACACACACATAATGAAAGATAACTGATGGGTAGCTTGGCAACAGAGGATATCTATGAAATAAGGGAAACGCTGTCATGCCTTTACGGTAAAAAAGTGAAATACAACTTCCCTCTGACCTCTGTCATGCTGCTGACCAGTGACAAGGTCAGTGCTGAGTGGGAGTGTGTGTGTGTGTGTGTGTGTGTGTGTGTGTACTGGTCTGTGACAAAAACAATCTAAAAATGGACCCACATTCCTGAAGCACAATCTGGGTCCCCTCATGGTGTCCACTCTGGGAGGACCCACACAAACAAGAGGAGTGCAGTACGAGCCCTCTTCAGTTAGAAGTAAATTCTTCAGTCACGAGGAGCTCAAGAGATACAGGAAATGGCAATAAACGGCGCATTACGAAATCTCTCTTTAAAAAGACAGCACTGTGAGCAGGAGTCAGAGTTTGTCATACTGATTCACCAGAAAAAAATTAAGTACGTACCACCCATACACCTATTATTTCAGTTGTTTCTTAGGTACATTTCTGACATTCTTTCTATGCCGATGTGGCACCAACTGGACAAAACTTTCAACATTACACACAGTATATTACATGTAATCTAGTGTCCTCTTTTAAGTATTCAATAAGTCAGTTTAAGACCCCGGCTCACAGGTGCAAACTACACCTCTCGCTACTGTCAAGCTACCACCCTGGGGATAGATGATGTCATTGACTGAAACTGGCAGCTGCCAACTCCATGTATGCTTCAGTAGGTGTGATATGTGTGTGTGTGAGACAACCAACTGTGCTCATAAGAAATGGAAAGAGGTATAAAAAGCCATTTATGAGTCAACCTGGGTTCATAGATAATTTAGATTCTAGCCTTAGTACGGGGAAACATCCTTTAAAGTAAAATTTTACACCTGAATGAAAGTGTGTGATTCTGACTGGGATGTGGGTATGTGGCATGGTGGTGAAAGCTCCTGACGGCTCTGTGCATGTGCAGTGTGAGGTCATCCCTGATGATTTCTGAGATGTGGTCACCTGATCTGGTGTGGTCACGCCTACATGTTGGTGAATATCAGGGATCCTTTAATGCACAGACACACACACGAGGCCCTGTTCAGGATACATATTTATATACAAGTGAATTCTTATACTTTAACATAAAAGTACACAGTTTGTCTGTCTCAATACACACAAACTTAACTTTTGTCTAGAAAAAAAACCAAGCATGCATTCTCTTTATATGGTAATACCTCATCATCCTCCCAATTCTTTATATAATGGAAGCCATATTTTGTATCCCCAAATCCTCTCCCATGAACTCACACTTGTGTAAAAAATATACATATACTATATTTTCTATAATTGTTAGTTTTACTTTGTGATTAGATCTGAAACTATATACAGATTATGACATGTGTGTCTATGTTAAACAGTGGGATCTTAAAAGCAAACAATGACTCAGTGCATGACCTCATCAAAGCAAACATATGACATATCCATCTCTGTAGAAACAACACTGCTGGCTATAGCATTTCTGTTTAAACTCAGTAAACATATAAATGTGAATGAAACACATGGAAATTTCCCATTTTTCCCATCTGGGTCATCTGGGAAATAACCAACCCAGAAATTCACCGGCTATGTTCTCAGTTCTGCTCCTGCAATTATGGGAGATGACACATGAAACACGTGTGTGATGTCCTTGATGGTAAAACACATTCTGTGTCAGACGCTAGATGACAAACACTTTTTGTCCTGAACAGAATAAATAACTATTTCCTCTAGATGCACATTTGATTTACTCATGAAAGTGTAACCTTTTTCATGCAACATGGAATTAAGCATGAATTAAAGTAAACATGCTGTAAGAGAAAAATGAGAAAGTCGCCATTTTAATAAGAAAATCCTATAAGACACATACAAAAAGATGAATTGTTGCAAATGGAGCTAATGAGATTTATTTTTTAAATTTTCTTTCCGTATGGGTTTCCCTACCATGCATCATTACAGCCACCCCCTAACCCTTCACATGGAGGATAAACACAACATATGGTGTGTCATCAGTGGAATTGATGGAGCTCTTCTACATTGCATAAATCCATTAGTTGGTCACGTGTTGTCTCTCTCTGTTTGGCAGGGCACTCAGCCGATCTCACCAATTAAGATCACAGACAAGATTATAAACCCATTGCCTTTCTTGGCTTTATTGCTGCATGTCCATTATACCAAACAAAAATAATCAGCCTATTGTTCATTATCATGTCTAAAATGTTGGTATCACAACAGCTGGAGAATATTTTCAGGTGTAAATAGAATTTTTTCATAAAGGCATCACACTGGTACAGCTGCAGCTAACAATTATTCAATTATTTATTGTGTTACAGTGAAATTGGAGAAATCTGTTTAAATCTGTTTGCTTAATTTCTTCAAATTGCCTGTTTAGTCCGACTAATAGTGTAGAAATCACAACAGGAAAGTAGCAGCATTTAAAAAGCTGAAATTGAATGTTAAGGGTTTCACTTGTTGTCAAAACAGGTTTTTGTCTCTCTTGATCTACAAATTGATTCACTGGCTAAATGTTTCAGCCAATCAGTTAATACCCAGTACAGAGTCCAGTACTGGGCAATTGCTCAATATATTTATCAATTTTCTTATTTTGGGTTATCTATTTATGCTATAATGAAATCAGTGTAATTCAATTTTGTAAGCAGAAATCCTAAATTTCACAAGTTCACTCAGTCACATCTGTCTTAAACTTGATGCACTGCATCTAGGTCAGTGTGCTGATACAGCTGGTTTCTTCAGTTTACATCAAAAATGCAAATATCAGCTAAATTTTCATCTGGAAACCTACTTGTGGTTATAAATATTTAAGTTCTGCCACATTAACAGATTTGACAGCTCATAAGTGTAATGTATCTATATGCAGGCATGCTATTTCATTTAACAAAAGCGTGGGGTCCATGTCTATATAGAAGAGGAAGGGTGCTTCCCCAGGCTGGTTACTGGTAGTGAAAACCTCTGGTCCATCTGTCAGGCCTGCCTGGCCGGCTGTCCCCATCACAGCAGCAGGGATTAGCCAGGCTTAAGCCAAGAAACCAGCCGCCTGCCCTCTAGCCTGTCGGAAAAGGCACGAGGAAGCCCCATTTCCGACTACGCTTGCGCTCTCCCAGCAGAGGTCGTCCATCATCTAGCCTACTGTGTCCAGTTCTCTACACCTACATTAATAGAGAGCATTAATAAAAGGCGCTATGAAGGGATGGAACGTGAAAGGCAGAAGAAAGAGGACACCATTTTGTTTGCTGCTGTTCTGTTCTGTTCTGTTCATTCAGCTCAGTTAACTGAAGCATTGGGAGCTTCGATGAAAGAGGGTGAGTGCAGCGCCTTGGGGGACGCAGGCTATTAGTTCTCAATGGGATGCGAGGCGAGAGGCAGCTGGGGAGGAGGCGGAGGCACCAGCCCAACCATGAATACTGTCAATGCTGCTCTCCTGCTTCCTGCATTCACTTCCCATACAAAGAGCCACAATGGTGTCCTTTGGCGTTTTGGCTGGCTGAGACAGCTCCTGGAGATGCTCAGAGCCATGTGGGGGGTACAGACGATGGTGTGTATGTGTGTGTGGGGGGGGTCAGTCGGGAGCTGGCTTAAACACCACACAGCCAATCTGCACGTGCCCAGCCCGCGGCCTGCCAGTGGCCACACAAAAGGGATGATGTCATGCTTAGCCAATAACAAAAGAGTCTGGGTCCGTCAGGCCCTCCTCTCTAACCCGGCTAGTTCCAGCTTTATCCAGCCTAGCATTAATCGCAAGCCTTATCCTCTTTACTGGGGGTGGGGAATGGATAATAACAAAGCAGGCATGGGGCAACACTAGACAGTGAGAGGAGAACTGGAATAAACTAATAAGAATTGAGGTGGTTGCGAGCAGCTGCAGGCTATGGTTGCAAAACAGACAGACAGACAGAGCTGTCACAAGAATGAAAGTGAGCGAAATCAGGAGGAAGCATGGCTCTGTGGGGTGCCACAGTGTGAGATCTGCCAAGCACGGAGCCCCACATAGAGATGAACCCAGAGACGGAGCACAGAAACACGCTCTAGCACGCTGCACTCAGGGCAAGTAATGAAACTGAAACTCTGACAGTGATCCAAAGCCTCAATCAAACATTTCTCCAGCAGCAGCTTATTTAAATCCATCAGCCTTTCTTTTCACTTTCTCTTTGTTGTCTACATCTCTAGTATGCAAAAGATTTTATTTTTGGTATTTGTGTGTATGATCTCAGCTAAAATAAAACCATTATCGGAGCAAAACTGGATCTTTTGGTCGGAATAATGCAAGTATTCAGATACAGAATCTTCTGGCTGATGATGGTTCATGTTGGGTGAAAAGAAAGGCATGTGGACTCGCATTGAAGCATTATAACAGAGAGCCAGGGAAAAACAGCAGATATATAGGGACTCTCAGTTCAATATCCCAGGTGCTATTAGTGAAACTGAAGTTCATTTTACTATGTAGACGCTGTCTGTCATCTACAAATGTTAAAGTGTAACCCAGCAGGAGTACACAGAGCAATAAAGTAATAAAGTCTTAATATTTGCTTTTTTTTGGGAAGTGATGTTTTTTAGTTATGAAAGATGTACCAACCAGGTACCAGACAGAAATACATGTCAGCCAGCTTTTAACAGCTCCGGGACAGACACACAATAGCATAAAATGGAAGCTGGTCATAAATCACTCTTATAAATAGGCTGAACAGAATAAGATGAGTGACAGGCCAGACAACCAGACCTCCTCCTGGCAACCAGGAAGTAGAACAACAAAAAAGAAGTGTGAACTGCCGTTCTGAGTCACACCTAAAAAAAATCTTTCACTCACCTGGCAAGTGTCATGGGTTGCTGTGAATCATTGTTTTATTGCACTGGGTGTAACTAAAAAGTTAAATATCTAAAAATAATATTTGAAGCCAGGAGGCTGAAAATCATCTCCCATGTCCTCTACAGCTTTGTTGCTGTCTGTATTCAGTCAAGTAAAACTGTTAGTTGATGAATGCATGCACAAACATGAAGGCACAAAAAGCACATACCGCACACAAAACACACCGATGTCAACCCTCCTCCTCTCCCCCTGCTCCGGTCCCCCCCCTCAGAGATCCTTCAGTTTCACACAGAGACTAAAAATACAGGAGTCAGCATGCCGCGGGTGGACAGGCCATGGAAAGAAGGCTGTCATATTCAGAGAAGTCATGGAAACCAGAAGGATCCGATTTCAGGGCCACTGATAAGCAACAAACCTACAGTATGCGTGCCTGCCCACCAAATATAGCATCCACTGATGTGCTACAGACTTAGCTAACACAGAGGAGGCTAGTTCGGAACTACAGTGAAACGCGGGTCAGGCTGTTGGTAATAATCTCATACAGCTGGCGTAAAGTCAGCATCTTGCATGACGGCACTTCCACGGGGTGACAGCGTGCTGACAAGGGAACCTGAATCTGAGACCTCAGGCTCAAAGAAAGTCTTCCTATATCAACTCGCTGCACCTACTGCATAATGAATACATGATACAAGCAGTGTTGCTATACTACTATACTCTAAATGTGAGCAGACGAACAAACTCAAAGCAGCATCCAAGGAAAAATCCCAAGGTGTGCTTGGGACAAGTCAATCAGCTTTTTAAAGGAGTTTTTTCAGTCTGTGGGTTGAGGGAATTTATGAAGGACAGAAAGCACTAAATTTAAAAACTCGAACCATTTTTTTAAATACTCAAATTTTTATTTTGATCATGTTCAATAAGAATATGAATACCACTCATATTCTTCAATACGAGATCAATATGGGTTTAGTAATCGTAAAACTACCTGCACCTTAAACTTGGCTAGACACAAAGACTGCACACAGGTGAAACGGCTAGTTTGGCTCTGACCAAAAGTAACAAAATCCACCTGCTGGCACCTCTAAATCTCAGCAATTAGCATGCAATGTCTCATTTATTTGTGAGAAGCGTAAAAACGTACAAATGAGCATTTTAAGAGGTTTTAAGAGCAGATTATTTTAAGTAGGTAGGAATCAAGTGTCTCACCCTTATCAGCAAGGTAGAAGCTTGGCATAATGACAGCTTGGCACTTAAGTGAATGCCTCTCTAATCACATTCTACCACCCAAAAAGCATCAGCTGTCAGGTAGCCTTAATTGAGCTTTAACTCACCTTCACTTTGCCATTGGGTTGAAGCAGCTCAGTGACAGACACTTTGTCCTGCTGCAGCCGCCTCTTCACCAGCTTTGAGCAGCAAACGTTGACCGCGCCTTGTACGTGTGACGCATTGTACTCAGAAAACGTCCTGCTGTCAATCACCAGCAAGCGACCTGTCCCTCTCTGGATGAGGCTCGCCAGGCGCTTGATGTCCATGGCGCTCCTCTTGTTGGGCCCTTTCTCCCCTGCCATGATGTAGGACGGGCTGAGTGGTAAGCTAGGGTCAAAGACGTGGGGGTGGGGGG
>VUQG01032551.1:10943-24737 GCA_015106755.1 Etia nguti | reverse complement strand
AATTGAGAGTCGGTGAGAAAAGGCTAGACGTCATTTACTTTTACATTTCATATGAACTTTTATATCAGTATAGTTAAATATTAGGCTGGCATTTGATTATCTCTGTAGATTTAAACTATGCTGGCACTTATACTGTAAAGGGCCCTTATTGTCAACACATACTTTCTTTCATTTCCTTACAGGTAAGTCACACCACTGCAGGCAATCTGATTATACTTCACTTCCAGTTTTACCTTTCGATAACTGTACAATCATTACACGAGGAAGCTGTTTTAGACCAAGTGCAAAACAAGGCCTTGATGACAGAGACTAATGTACAGTGGTGTGATGGAAACCTCAGCAGTGCAAATGAAATGAAGGCGAGAGTGCTAGCTTGGATTATTTTAGGTGTGACTGCTTCAACTTATCAAGAAAATGTGGATCAATGGGACTGCGTTACTACTATTTTCTGGGGAGTTATCTCAAATCACACCTCCTCTATATTTATTCTGCTCAACCACGTACAATTAGCACAGATTCAGTTCTGTTTGGGGGACCCTGCCTTGAGTGAAGAGAATAACATGGTTTGAACTTGTTAAAGGGTGAGATTGAGATGATGCTAGGTACAGTGGTGCATACCACCTGAGGCGGTTACGTGTACAGTGGTGTGTCTCGGTCTGGGTGTGGCTGTTGTGCTCCATCTATTCCTCAGCAGTTTGAGACAGCTGCTTCTCATACAAGCTGAGGACATGATGCACAAACTGGTACTGCTCACACGTCTGTATCATGCCACCCCTGAAAAACACACACACAAAGAGATACCATTAAATCTAACACTTCACATAGTAATTATATAACACAATTAAATGGAAAAATTTAGTTTAAAGTCAACTTTTTTTTTATCAGCTCCAGCAAAAAATAAAATGTTTATCACATTTTTTCAAGCAATTAATGAAATACATTAGCCATGACATCTTGACTTATCAAACTCAGATGTATCCAATAGCACTAATAATGATTGCTTTCATTGTGGGTGTTCTAATGTGCTTGATGGCTCACTGGGATTGTACCTCGCATAAATAATATTACTAGTCGCACCCATGCTTGTTGTTTTCTGACTCGAAAGTGAGTAAAGGTAATAATTTCCTTTAACACTCACAGAACCTCTGAAGATGCATGTTTTTTTTTTTGAAGTGTGTAATTGATGGACTATAACTTTAAGATCCTTGACCCAACCCTGAGTTGGATAAGTGGAAGACGGATGGAGAGACAGATAATTTAGAAGAAGGTTTGGTGACCTTCTTTTTGGAACTAAATCAAACTACGTCACCTGAGCTTTTATGCCAGAACTAAAGATAGGCACGAGCACAGATAAGAGCTCTAAGCATATCTCACCTGTCCAGACGGAGCTGGCAGGTGGTTCTCAGGATGTCAACTACACCCTCAGTCCTCAGTTGCTTGCACAGGATGGAGGTGGCGATGAAGCAGCCAGTTCGACCAATTCCAGCACTGTAAAGAAAATGTTGGAGAAGAAATGTGACGGATTTTTGTGTTGAGCCCATCAGTTTTAGTGAAAGCACCACAAATCGAGGAACCGGAATAAGGGAATACCTATACTGAAGTGGATTTTGATTTGTGCAGTAAGAAAAAGCAGCAAAACAAGATACTGTAAAATAAAACTAAACATGGCTTTATCTTTTAGATATGAACTCTGTCATACTCCCAGTATTACAAACAAGTTGCTTTAGCACTGTACCTGCAGTGGACAATTATAGGGCCACTGGAGGGCAGGGCTTCCTCACGGGCCCTTTCCACTTCTTGCACCAGCTCCAGCAGGGGTGGAGCCTTGTCTGGGGTCTTCTGATCAGGCCAGGAAGTATACCAGTACTGCCACAGAGTGCGCTCCTCTTCCCCGCACTGTTGCGTGCACACAGACAGTGACACAGATGTCATCATGCCAAGCAACACAGAGAACACCTGTTGCTCTGCATGCTTGAACAGTTGCCTTGGTGTAGTAGTGAACGCTGAACAAACATTAAAAAAAGACATTGTACAAAAACAGACTATTTGTCCTTGTCTGTATTGAGCATAAGCAAATTTCTGTTATTCCCTGAATGTCAGTCTAATTATGAATCCTATAGATAAACAACATAACCAGAGGAGATGAATAATCAACAAGCTTTTAACTCAGTGCAGTTACATAATGATCCCCTGGCGCTTAGCAATCGGATGCAGGCTGCATTTACTGAATTATCTTGTTTTGTTTGCTAAGTGCCAATGCCACCATGACCCCAAATTAAAAATAAAGCACCCATCATGAACACATGAATGGAGCGTTGAGTGAACCACCTTCCAACACTCATATCTGTTGTGATAAATTACTGGATAAAATATGACTGTTTGATACACGTATTTTTAGAAACACTTACTGTAACATGTTTTTGTTGAGTCGGGAACACAAAATAATAATCTTCTGCAGTGTTTTTGTAACATTAATCGAGGGATCATCAAGTAAACAGTACATTTAATCGTGCACACATGTGTCAGCAGATGCAGGTTAAAGTAGCTAATTGAAACACACTGATTTATGGCTGAAATTGTAGCCACGCAGATAGTTTGATCCACATCTAACATCTGAATTTAAATTGGCACCCAAGTGATGAAATTTAATTTAATTCCCTAAATTGAAAAAATAAAAACAAAAATGTAACATATCTTTAGAGAAATTTCCACTTTGAAGATAACATAAAGCACACTTATTTTTTTTTTTTTTTAGGGTTTTACAAGGCAAGACGTCTGCTAACACAGATGACATATAAAGTAAAGGTGGGTAATCCTTTGGAATTAGCCATGTGCAGGATTGTCAACTTGGCCAGGGCTTATCACCTTTGGGCCAAGAGACAGGAAAATGAATTCTAAAGTTTATCAAGGCATCATTCAGGACAATGATACAGAGGCTTTCTGATGTTACCTGCTCATGAAAGCCTTTACTGCTTTAAGCACATTAGCATACAGATGGCAGGATTTAACTTGCACACTTCTGTTCCTAATTACATTTTCAGAACCTGGCTGTGAACCCTTAGTTTTGTTTTGATGCATATATTTGACACCATGAGCACCGGAAAACAAATTAAAATAACTTATTACTAGTTCTATATTTTTGTTCAGTTCACAGTTTAAAATAATCCTTATTTCTGTTATATTGGGCCAGTATGTCTTCTGTCTTCCCTTCAGGTCAACTTTCATCTGATTGGCTGCCTCTTGCAAACCAAACATGTGAACAGCAGATGGGTGGGGCTTGTGTGCTCACAGCCATAGCTGTGCCTGAGACCGTATTAGGGATATCCACTCCATTTGACATCTGTCTCGAGCAGACTGTTTGGAGCAGACCTGAGCTTTTGGCTCACAGGGATTAGTTTTACATATGTTAACCTAATTGAAACTTTGGCCATGCTTAACATGAGCATCCACCACTGTAACCCCATCCCCCCACCCATCTACCTCCGTATAAGGTTGTTTCCATTTTCATGTATGCATATCATTAGAGGCAAACAGCTTTTTGGCATTACTTTAAGCTAAAACATTAAAGTGGTGTTGTTGTGGTTCACCCTTTGTATTTCATATATTAATGCATTCTCTGTCGGTTACCTTCAGAGTAAACACCCTCAGACTGTAGTCATCCTCCTGGGTCACCTTGACCACAGTGATTTCGATGCCTTCGTGAGTCACAGTGTCCTCAGGCCAGTACTCAGCACATTTCTACAAGAAACAATAGACACAGAAGATAATATAGCTGGTTAATATTTAGGAGCATTTATCCAAGAATGCTTTGAACAGATACCTCATTCTTCTCCTCCAGGTTGGTGATCATCACTATGATTGGGGTCCTCTCTTGCCACACCATCCTCCAGAAATCCCCCACTGTGTTCACAGTGGGACCCTGGGTAGCAATGTATGCACGCTCCTCGCCCCCATAACCCTGCACACGCACACACTCGTTGTTTTGCTACCATTACATATCAAAGTCATAACAAATCGCTGTATCAGAGTGCATTTTAACTTACTTTGAGATAATTAGCGTTGATATAGGTAGAAAGAAAATCATCTTCATCCTGTGACTTCAAGATCACTCTGCTGTGCGTGTCTGCAGGTGGACAGTGTGACATTATCATGAGACAGGGAGCTGATTACACATTCATTCATTCTGTATCTCATCTTACAGCTCAGTGATACAAAATGGTTGTCCCTTTATGTGTATCATTGTGAGCATAAATACTGGAAATTTGACCTTTAGCAAACACATCTTAGCATTAAAGTGAAAGAGGATGAAAAATTATTTAAGATAATAAGTATAAAAATTGTTTAAAAAATTGCTACCTCAGTAATCTGTTTATAGTGACTGATGTCACTAGCTTGTGTTACAGCTGTACTCACTGGGTAAAATTGTTTTGTAGCGATTCTTTCTCACCAGGCCTGGGTAATTGTACTCCTTAGGGTCCACAAAGTTCATGGGAGTTTCCTGCCAATGTACACAGAACAATGAAGGTAACTGAAAGTGAAGAAATGGGGAAGTCCAAAAGTTACTGTCTACAAAACAACCAAACGGTGAGGGAATAATATTAAACACATGAAGTCATTCACAGCCTGTCACACTCAACCGTTACTGTATTACTGTGTGTGTGATCCTGAATGCACATCTTTCTGCCTAGCAGACACAAGAATTTTCTGTGGGTTTTTGTATGCAAAAAAAAAAGAAAAAAGCTTGCATCCCTCCATCCTCCACCCACTAACAGAAAGTAGAAAAGCTTACGGGTGTGTGCAGAGCACCGATCGGTGTGCGTGGCTGCGTCTGTGTGTGTGCGTGTACGTCTTTTCCGGCGAGTCTCTGTTCATTTCGTATTAATCTCGAGAATGTAGGTGGGTGAGCTACTGTTGCTGCACTCACATAAAACTCAGCCTGCAGGCTCTGGTCGTCCATGGCCCTTGTGTGTAGCATGGCAGGGGTCAGGACGTGCGTTCCCTGTCGGAGATACTCCTGGGCCGACTGGTCTCTGGGAGAGAGCTGGGCTCCGTAGCCATAGGGCTCTGTGCAGCCTGGTGTGCACATGTCCAAGGTCAGGGAAACATTGGAGCCTCTCCTGTTTTATTCAGACAGTCAGACAAATGCATATATCTACATTACAAATAAATGAATAAACTGTGAGTCTCCCTGCTGCTAGAAAAACAAACATAAATGCAAACATTTCCACCAGCTGGATGCTCTATTCTAACCTCTCCTGAAGCCCCACTGGCGTGACAGTAAGGGTGGCAGCATCTCCCTCCGTCCTGGTATCCACGCCTATATCAAATACAGGAGTCTGGGGCACCGGGTCCAGGTCTATTAGATCCTCCTGGGCATCTGTCCACTCTGACAAGGTAAAAGAGGGCTGACGGCTCACAGACTGACGTCGATCACCAATGTCCCTCGACACAGTTCCTGATGACCACAAGCCAGTGCCATAACGCCACTTGCACACCAGGTGGATGATCTAAGGATAGAAAAGAAAACAAAAAAGAAGCAGTCATTAAGTAAATCAATCAAACACACAACAACAGGTCGCTATGTTAAGAAACAACCGATTCAATCGATCTTGTTTCCTCTTTCGATGACTTTCCTTCTTTATAGCAAATAACACTAATTCAGCATGCATCATGCATTAAAGTCATACAGAAATGACCAAAACTGGGAAATGTTTGCATAAAAATAGAGCTTAAAATAAAGGATCCAGCCAGTGTTTTACCATGACTACACAGATGGCCACACCGATGCCTGCAGTGCCATGAACAATCCAATTGTGCTCTGTGGTGTTTACCACATCCCTCATCACCACTGACTGGCCAATAAAGTGAAACACAGAGAGAATGAGTTAGTCAGACATAGTTGAGTGCTTCACATCCTGTTAAACAGCTGTTTATTCTCCACCCAGACTTAAAAGCTGTCAGCCACATCTAGGATTGATACTTACATCCGTTCCAAAAATAGGGTGGCAGGGTAAGATGAACCCCAGGTAGAAGTCAATGACCTGCAGGGCTTTGTAGATGGAAGAGAGTGGCCCATTTCCATCCACCACAAAAAACACCCAGTACCCCTGGGAGGAGAGAAAGAAGGAAGGCAGATTGTCACCGCTCCAGTCATTCATGCACTGGCAATCAGACTGCAGCCATTCTCAGGTGAAAAGCGAGCAGAAAAGAAAAGAAGATGGACCATTACACAGGCATAGAAAATATGTAAATTGACCAAATAGAGTCTAGTGTCGTAATCGTGGCTGCATTTACGAGGCTCTTTTATTTACTTATGGTAATGTTGCACCTGTCCTTTTTTCTGTTTAAATGAATCAAACATGAAGTCAACAATAGACGGAAATAGGAAGAGGGAATTAATGGTGAAGAGGTGTCAAATTTTAGCCTCATCTACCCACCCCCAGAAAAAGTATTTTCCAAGCCTGAAGCACTTGAAGCAAATATGAAAATGCAATCATACATATGAAAAGATAAACCAATGTGGAAAATTAAAGGTCAAGTTGAAAGAAAACCTCATGCTTAAGTGTTGACGTGTCATTTGCATTGCGGATATTGCAGCTGAAACCCAAAGATGACCTAAAAACTTACTCTGATTAAAAGCAGATAAAAACTTACTCTGATTAAAAGCAGATAAAAACTTACTCTGATTAAAAGCAGATAATGGAGAGCCTGGAACACATACCAAGATTTGGGAAGTGATAAACAGTGCTGCCCAGCAGTGGAGTTCAATCACCAGTGTGTACACCTTGCGTAAAAACACTTCCTCTTGGGGATTTTGGCCCTCAGTGGTTCCATCTTTACATTCTAGGAGCCCGTCTTTTTTAAGGGCACCATCGCCAATTTTTTCAGTCTTTGTGGGCTCGTCTAGCCAAACGGGATCCTCATCAGGCCTCAGGAAGATGGAGTCCTCGGTGTGGGAACGAGTGGAGCTACTCAGCCGACGGGTCATGATGCCCCTGTTGAACGAGGTTCCTTTGTGTTAAAAGGCCTTTCATATGTGATCTCGGGTTAACTTATGAATCAGATTTTAAATGCATTTAGTTTACATGGGTTTACCATTAGGTGTTATCTGAAAATCATCCCAGAAAATATAAAGTCCAGTTTTAAACCCTTTAAAAATGTAGACAAATGGCAATACTCTTATTTATTCTTTGGAGACTTTTGATAGGATCTTTGACTTTTAAACACCTGCCTGGTGTTTGCAACATACAGATGTTAACATGCAGATGTTCTTCTGTACTCACAACTCATTTGTGATTTTTCTACTTTTGTGGACAATAAAATGTCGAGGCCGTAATTTTCAGCCTCACCAGGACTACATGCGGATTTTCATTTCAAGTATGTGCTACCTGTGTTTGTCACATTGCGTGTGTCTAATGTGTGGTTCTAAATGAGCGTGTATATGACAAAAAGGGTTGCGTTTATTCTGCAGGTCTATTCAAATGTACAGCTAAGCGGCACAGAGTGGCTCTCATCTCCGGATCCTCTTGTCTCCCTTAGATTGGACTCCATCGTGTGAATGTGTGTGTGTGTGAATTTGACAGAGAGAGAGAGAGGCTCCATTGTGGAGAAATGAGTCAGGGGTAGCGTGTTTACAGCCCTGTCCGTCACCTTGGCAACAGAGTGGCTCTCATCCCTCTCATCCGTCCTGAGCATTATCATCTACTGACAACACAGTCACACACACACAGTCAGCAGTGTATTCAAAGCTCTTTTCCGCTTTAAATATATATATATATATATATATATATATATATATATATTGTATATATATCACACAGGCCCATTTAGGTCTGGATTTGATTTTCTTTCCCCTTAATAATAAACACCTTCATTTAGAAACTACATTTTGGCGGCCCAACCAGGTATCACGTTTAAGGGGCAATCACTTTTTCACACAAGGTTCATGTTCAAAAACCCTCCAATGTGACTGAATTACAACAATTCTGCAAAGAAAACAAAAGACCAAAATTCCTCCACAGCGCTGTGAATGACTCATTGCCAGTTATCACAAATGCTTGATTGTAGTTGTTGCTGCTAAAGGCGGCACAACCAGGTATCACGTTTAGGGGGCAATCACTTTTTCACACAGGGCCATTTAGGTTTGGATTTGATTTTCTTTCCCCTTAATAATAAACACCTTCATTTAGAAATTTTGTGTTTACGTGTGTTATCTTTGTCTAATATTTAAATTTGTTTTATGATCTGAAACATATAGGTGTGACAAATATACAAAAAAAAAGGAAATCAGGGCAAACACTTTTTCGCACCGCTGTATCCTATATCCTCTCTTGCTTGTGACTGAGTACATATCAATTTGGTCCGAATGTGTTGCTGTTAACAAATTAGTTGTGAGTGAATTTGATACATTTTCATCAATGACTACTGACCAACAACGCAAAGACAATGCAAAGACACAATTTCCCTGTTTTCCAACATCAAAGGACAATAAAGTCAAATGACTGACCTATGAGAGATGGCAGAGAACCGGCAGGGGAGTCACATCACATGATCAAGGTAAAACCTGTATCCTGGGGCATCCGGTCATAGTCAGCCATTGTGAGGCAGAGTCAGTTCTAAAAGACACAAGACAGTAGCTCAGGGCTTACATTCAAAGTTAAGGTTAGCAAAATGATAAAGCTGTCGCAGATGTACTGAACATGCAAATCTCTCCAACCTCTGGAGCAGAAAAAAACAACAATGCAAAAAATAAATAAATAAAACAAAACAAACAAACAAACAAACAACTAAGAAAGTGCCTCTTCCTCAAATAGCCATGAGACAGTACAAAATAATACAAAACTGGTGCAAAAAAATACAGTTTTATGAGTCACCTGCACAGTTATACATGGTTCACGGTGTGACCATTTTAAATGATGACTTAATAATATAATATGTTAACATTGCCACTTAAGCAGTGAACCCTTTAGGCTCTTGTTAATACAATTAAATCCCTGAAGTTTGTGCTCCATTTTTGTTGAACTAAAATGCCATAACCTTGTTATCACTGTGCCATTATCTGAGTCTGTGTGGTGTGAGCCCTATACTTCCTAGATGCAAGTTTGGGCATCAAAATATCAGTTTACAAACCAGTAAGCGATGACACGGTGGATACATCCATTTGTTTAAAGTCTACAATAGACAGTAGGGTGACAAATCTAACTGGTAACACTGATAGACACTGAGAGAGGGTTAATAATTCAGCTTTCTCTACTGATTGGTCAGAGTAGCACCCTTGTCGACTCCCAGCTGTGCGTTCATGAGCGGAGGATAGTGATGTAAGGTGACACAGTAAACTGTCAATATTTCTTCCCCACTCTTTCTTTCCCTGCCTCTCTCTGCATCCCGAAGATGCAGGGATGATTCAAGCCAGACTAAGCAGACACCCTCAGAAAAACATTCAGATTGCTCCAGTCGAATCAGTATGCATGATGAAGTCGAGCCTTCTCTGCCCTCCTCTCCTCTCTACCATCTCCCCCTCTCTCCTTATGTGCCACTGGACCCTGTTGAACGAATGGGGTGTGCTCAGCGGAATATGAGACCACACCAGTAGCAGGAGCCTCGTGTGTGTGTGTGTTTTCACTTTGAGTCCTTTTCTTTCTCTCTTTGCTTGCTGTGAAGGTGGTTTTGAAGTGATGACGCCAGTTAGACCGGCTTGTAGCCATGGCAATGTGCATACATGCAATGTACACACGTATGTTAAGTACACACACACACACACACACACACACACACACACATACACACACAGGCATGGATTGTGTTGTATAAGAGAGCTTCAATGTGTTCCATTTTTCAACAATAGGTGGACAGGTAGAAGAGTGGATGAAGGGATGAATGGAACGAAGAGCAACTCTTTTTTTGTGTGAAGGTTGTCTGAAGCAATGACGCAGTGAGGTTGGCGTTTTGGTAACTGTGGCAACCAGCATACTGTAGCGTGTGTGTGTGCACACACATACACAGACTTTTGTCAGATACCCTGCATGAAAAATGAAAAACACAAACACACATCTGCACTGGGAGAGCAGTGACAAGATTCACGTTTGTCCTAAGAAAAAAAAATCGGCCTCTCTTTGCTTTTATTCTTTGAGGTAAATATTTCTGTTTTTCTGCTACTTGCTTTGCCTCAGCGCTTGTTTGGCGAACTGTCTGGTATATTTAACCCAAGCAGTCGCTGGGATCTCAGAAACACTGAGGTCACGAGTCCTCTTCTCCTACTCATTCATTACTCATTACTCCAACATTAGTGAATTTTACACGCTAAATACTACCTCACAAGTTTCTCATTACTTCCAGATTATTGTAGAGTTTCTGTTCCTTCCCTTTTTAATGTTTCCAACATTGCAGAAAAAGACATAAATGTGAATGTTGATGTTTGCGTAGTCTGCAGATGAGAATTAAAATACTCGCTGCAACTCCTGTCTAATAGTGGGTAAACTATGCAGGAATAACTGAGGCAAGACACGGTGTACTGGATTTAGTTAAACTGATGAATGGAAAAGTAAACCTGGTCAGCTATATTATATTTATTGCATTCTGTTTCCAAACATGTTGTATGTACATGTAAAGATATATTTTAATTATAGTCTTGAAGAATTTGAAGAATTGATTCATAATAGCATAAAAAATCTGAAAGTTTGTGATAAGGTTTTCATTTACACTATAATCATTTAACACAGACAAAAACATCAACCCAAAGCAATTTACTGTTCACATTCCAGCTGTTTTGTGGATGATTTTATCTGCATTTCACAGTCATATCTGGTATGTTTGCAAATTTCTGGAAAAGAAAGCTTTGATTCAGCTGATGTATGATGCTTCTATACAATATATTAACACCGATAGTTCAGGAGCTTACAATGAAAATTGAAGGTTTTATTACAAATTTAAAAAGATCTGAATCATTTACCTGAGGAGTGAGCTCAGGCCGAGTTAATTTAAAGCAAATAGGTCAAACCTGATGATGGATTGAGCCTCATTCCTCATTGAAGGTGTACTGTCCTTGGGTCTTACAAACACCACCCCCTCGGTCTTCAAATAGAGTATGCGCATACTGTTTCCATTGATCTGCATCCATTCAAGAACCCACCATCCAACGGAGTCCAAAACTAAGCCATACAATATGCCTATGGCCTCTGTCCCAGAAGGGCTAGAGGACCAGAAATGAGAAGGGGCTGCCAGCTGTGTAAAGCTTTTTCCTACTGTCGGGAACAGGGGGAATTAAAGTGGTGACAGCTGGCGTGCGCTTTAATAGATATTCCTGATGCTCCCAGCGTCTCTGTGTGGAAAAACAATAAGTCCAAATCTGCTTTTTTAGTCTGTTATTTAAAAAAAAAAGAACAATTTGTTTCTTCACAGTAAGATTCTCACGTATACCTGTTTCCAGGAGAATCAAAGTGAATAAAGAGCGAGTATCAAGTCTGTTGCTGAAGTGCTCATATGGCAGAGAGACGAGGTAAGAGGAAGCTCTTACTGAAAGTGATGATGAGATGGAAACATGAGATAAAGTCACGAGGGCCAAGACCAGCCTCATCAACCTTTATCTCCCATACACACATAGAAAATCTTGATATTAATACACACATAAGCCAGCAATGACCTTAAAATGAATGCCCAGCAAACCTGCAGCCTTTTCTTGTATATCACAAAGACAGATAATCAATCAGCTCTATTGTTTACATACACTCCCAGGATCGCTCGCAGCTGCTCCATGGGTATTTTTGGAGAGAAATCTCATTAAGGCACATATAAACTTACAATTCAGCCGAAGCTGTACTGTATGAATAATTAAAATGTGCTGCATAGCAAATTGATTTACAGGCTGCTGGAGATAAATCTGGATTCTTGGTGACAAAGGATTGTGTTACATGATTGCACTGCATCAAAACACCAGTGCAGGAATGGCATTCTCTGGCAGTCATTCATACTAAGACAAAACACCATTCATATCACGTACATGGCTACGGTGAGCTAGAGCGACCACACAGTGCAGAGCTGGATGGATTAGTAATGAATCACTCGGGGAGGTGGACTGTTGCATCTCTCTCTGGTAACTCCCACATTGTCACATAGACATGATACAACACAGAGAAAATCAAGCTTTGAGTGAAAAACAGAGGGAAAATACACAGTTAAAAGCACCATCGACGGACCAACCTGTTGGCAAATGATCAGTTTCAATGATCTGAGAATAAACACGCACATATACACCTCCTACATCACACATCTCCTACCTTTTTACAGCACAGGAAAGCGCGGCGGCCATGTAAACCATAGGGGCTTTGCTGAGGAATTGGTATTCACCTCATGTCATACAGCCACGCAGGGGGAAAGAGCGAGAGACAGCAGAGAAGCGAGGAGGGCTGGAACAGTCACAGTCACTCACCCACAGCCTTAAGTCTGGTTAGGATAAGTCCTCTTACCTGGCTGAGCCCGTCTTCACATCGCCATCTGCCGCTCTGCTCCCTGTGAGCCAAACCACCAGGAGCCAAACACCAAGAACCACGCCAATCCCTTTACTGCTTCTCTGTCTGGGAGATGAAGGAGTGTGTTTGCACGTAAGAAGGAGACAGACCGACAGTGAGAGACACAGAGAGTAAGAGGACGCGTGTGAGGCTAGGAAAACAAGAATCTGCAAATGTAAGGGGTGTGTGCGTGTGTGTGTGTGTGTGTGTGTGTGTGTGAGAGAAAGAGAGACAGAGGTATGAAAGTCTGATGGGTTTTCTTTTGTTTGTATCCTGGAGGAGAGAGAGAGATCCACAGGCGGCAGCTTCGTCTAGGTATATGCAGCAAGAGGCTGTACGGTAGCCTTGGCAACAGAGCCAGAATAAGGGAGAGCGAGGGAGGGAGGGAGCTAAGGAGAGAGCTAGAACCAGAGAGAGAGAGAGAGAGAGAGAGTGTGTTTATTAATCATATTGTGGGGACATAAATCTGTTAATACAGTTATATCAGGGGGGCTCACTTCTAAAGGAAGGTTTCAACAAGGTAAACCATTAAGTTTTAGTAGTGAAGGATAAGCCTGGAGATATTATATATTTCAATTATAGTCGGCAAACCCCTCTAAAAATGCCAAAACCTGAAGAAAATGCATGCTGCCAACAGACTCTAGCTTTCGATTATAGCTCAAAAATGGTAAAAAAATAAATAAATAAAATACACGCATTGTTGAGCCACATTGTTTCTTCAATGTTCCAATGAACAGGGTCACTGGATCTTTCATTTAGCCGCCTTACTTCAAAAAAGCATTTACTGGCACACCATCAGCTGAATAATCTGCAGCTGAAAATACACCAAATTTATCTACCACCGGAGACATATCAACAAACACGAGCTGTTTCTTTGAGAAAATACATTTGTGACCAATTTGTTTTTAAAGATTTGCATCGTCTTTGCTACTGAAGGGTGGTTGCGGTTTATTGCAACAGACAGGCTGGAGGACATCATGTAGTGCGAGGAGATACATGCATTGCTGAAGCTGTTTATAATAACGACAATAATGAAAAAAAATATTCCAGCAACTCTCCAGGAACCAATAAAAGAAGAAATCAACATCTTCTTAAGTGACAAAAGACGTGTGTCTCTGTGTATGTAGTGGGGGAAGTCGGATCATAACACATCACTGAGCAGTGAACACCCCCCACTGTCACCTCCTCTGCTTCCAAGCTGTACGCTCTGCCACCCACCATCTCTCACTCATCTCAATCACCCCCCCCCCCCCCCCCCCCCCCCCCCCCCCCCTCTCCCCCCTCCCCCCCC
>VUQG01032551.1:0-10219 GCA_015106755.1 Etia nguti | reverse complement strand
ATTGGCTGCTCATCACAAACAGAAGCTTTGAACAGCAAGTAGAAGGGGTTGTGCTCACAGCCAGAGTTGTGTACCTGAGTCTATATTAGGGCTACCTGTACTCATTTGCGTAACACAAACCCAGGAGTTTAAAAAAAATAGTAATAGTGATGAAAAAAAAAACAAAAAAAAAAAACTAAAGCCTGAGATGTTGGCTCATATCTGCAGGGGGAAAGCAAACTAGGTTGCCTTTAAAAAGGATCAAGGTCTGAAAACATTTATCTTATAGCTGGTGTCACACCAGGGATCGCACGAGTCTCTCTAGCTTCCCCGATAAAATTCAAGTGACTTGCTAAACTAAACCTTGTGTCCTTAAACACTTTCTCTCTTTCTGCTCTTTGTTATTTATGACCCACTTCAGAGTCCTCTCCTTTCCATCCATATATCTCTCCCACACATCCTCACCTTTCCCCTACTGCAGTCAACTAAATGAACTTCTCTGTCTGTCATCTTCCCATTCCCCTTTTCCTTTTTTTTTCCACCATTAAGCTATGATCTAATCTAATTAATGATACAAAGAAAGATTTATCCAGTGGCCTTGAACTGCCTGGTTTACTAGCTGCCACGCAGAAACATCAAACTGTTACATCACTTCCTCATTCTCTCTCACACAACTGATACCACACAGCAATTTTACTGAAATGTGGTGTAATCTCACAGAGGTGTTAAAATGCTTACTTCCCGGAAAGCTTAATGAAGTGCAATGCGGAACTTATAAAGAACAGTAAAAATATTATAAAACTGTTTTTTTTTCCATATTAAAACAGATTATGGAGCAACATTTTTGTGGTAACAAATGGAGGCATCTAGTGGTCCTAGTGACTCGCTGCTGGTGTCTTCATAAATGCACCCAGTAGACTCTGTCTCATTAATACTTACTGGAACATTTAGCCAAGTGGTATTTTGTGTGGGGAGTTTATTTTTATTTATTTTTTTAGCACACTAATTGGGTTTAAAGCCTTCCTGTCTGTTACCAAACTGATGCCAAACTCAGATTTGACTGTGACTCATCGTGTCGCATTCAGATGAATGCAGCAGTTTCCAGCCATAAAACACACCCCAACACAAACCGGCAGGATAATCTTGCTGCACATTTGCATTAGAGAGAATCGGGGAGCTATAAAGTGCTCATGTGATGGCCGCAGCCTGCTCGCTTCCTGTTCCATTAAAGAAGACACATTATTTGTTGTAATGTCACAAGGTTAGGTAAATCAAATCTAGAGAAATTCTAGAGAAAATATTTGTTTATTGTCACTGGTATGATGGTGACGCTACACAGTAAGTTAAATAAATAGTCTGTGTTTCCAAGTTAAATTTGGAGCAAAAAAGCAAAGGACTTCTGTTGATCTTAGAGATCAGCTTGCTGATCTTGCCATAGGAAATATTACGGAGCTTGTGAAACACAGCTGCAATGTGCAGGGTCAGCTCTCTGACACTGCAATCCCGTAAGACCTCGAAGTTAGTCAGTGAACACTGCACTTAATTAGCTATTGGTTTAAAGTCAGGGGTTTTTGTAGATTTACAGTACTGAGAGATCGGCTCATAAAAAACGGATCTTTTAGTGCTAGTAGTCCTCAACTTAGTTATACTTTAACTTTTGCCTTCAGTTAGCAATTTATTCCTAATCGAGTCGTTACTAATTTCTCAGTTTGCCCTTCAGATATTCCGTTAAAATATTACCATTCGATGTAAATGACATTATTCACAGGACTTTACCCAGAATACTTATTTTTAATGCTTTTTTTGACAGTAAAGAGTGAGAAAAACACCTCCTCCCAGTTCCTGAGCTGCTATGTAAAAAACTTTAACACATCTGTGTCGCGTGGACTGGCGATATGAAAATGACAGCGGCAGCACAACCTTCAGTATTACCAAAATGAAAGTGTTAGTCAACTTATAATCATTTAGAGTAGGGGAAAAAAATAAACCATTGCCAGTTGTCTACCAGTGCTTGCAGAGGACCTCAGTTTTTTCCTTCATTTATGTGATGCTATATGGGAAATGAGACTCATGGGAGGTTTTTGTTTATCTGTTGAACACTGAATGTGGATTTGTGTGTATGTGCTCAGCCAGTTATTTACGTTGGATGCTAAATGTGTTTTGGACATGGATTTGTTTTAAAATGTGCATGTTTGAGAGAAAGAAGAGATGTAAATCTAGAAAGAAGAAACTATAGTAAAATCAAATGTCTTTGATGAGCCTTAAATGGGGTGTGCAGACATTATGTTTTTCCAGTGCATCTCCACCCTTGCTGCAGGGCCCGGTCACAGCAACCTAGCTGCACCATCACTGCTAGACTTCAGACTGGATGTTAGATTAGAAATCTATGTTTATTCTAGGGTTCAAATCTCAAGAAGCCCAGCCAGTAGAGATGGACAACCACTAGTTCATGACCACAACCTCAATTATGCCCATTTACTCAACATAAACAAACAAACAAGTAATGCAGATAGAAGGATGTAGAAGAGAGTTCAGTGCTTTGGATAAGACAGTGCACAGTCAAATATTAGAGCTATGCTGTGTACTTTATTAGTGCTTTGAATACAGCATCCAAATATACCATTAAAAAAAATTTTTTAGCTCATGTCAAAAAAGTTGGAACAGGATCATGTTTACACCATGTGCCATTCCCATTTCCTTTACCAACAGCCTGTAAACAGCTGCTTGTCTTTCCACATTCTTTAAATATTTTAATGACATCGTACTTTAGTTGAGGAGCTTTTTACATAACCCAGTGATATTTTTGACCTATTGCCAATAAGTCTAATTAACTGCAATCTTTTGAGTGCACAGTCAAATAGCCGAGTTGCAATGGCATCTTTTGATGTGTGTTTCTGCATATTAAATGGTACATTGTCTTTGTTCAAATGGTTGACATGTTTTCACTTTGTCACTGCATTGTGTTTTTGTTTACATACAGTATGAATTAGAGGAAGTTATTTGAACTGGTTAGCTCAAACCAAAAATGTGATGGAAAATGAGAAGGTGGACTGTATCGGGGGAAGTGCAGACAAAAGACTTGCTACCCGTCATGTTGTCTATTGCTTTTTTTTTTGTAACGCATTACAAATATGTTTATGTCAGCTTGAGAAAGTTTGTATTTGTATTTCCACTGGCAGAAGCAACAGGCAGACATTTCAAAGAAAAGAAGGTTCAACTGCACCTCACCTTTCAACAACAAAGCAATGCAAAAGTGCAAAAATTTAACCCAGTTCAAAACTAAAGTTTTATAAAACTTAGTTTTGGTTGTGTATTTTTCAGAACCATTTATCCATTTATTTTCTTGACTGCTTATCCAGTTCAGGGTATCTGGAGCCTATTCCAGCTGTCATAGGGTGTCATAGGAGACATGGTCAGTTTGATTAACTTTGTGAATATCGGCAGGCAACCTTTTCACTAGCATTTTATCTCAAAGATTTAAGAAAAGTATTTGTCACTTACTTTTAGTTAACTATTTCAGCCTATAGCAAACTATTTCTATTCATTTCAATCTTTGTTTATGTTCCTTCTAATAGCAATAGGTGGAAATTTAAAATATTTGTCTGTCACTTTTTAAACATCTCTGCTGTCTAGTTTTGCCATATTCTCTGACATCTAGGTTGATGTCACATTTAAATTCAGGTATTTATATATTTATCTGTTTTCTTAACTGCAGGAGTGGGGACACTAGGGCTTATCCTGGATGTAGTATTTAATTCAGTTCGATTCACCTTTTATTTCTATAGGGCCAAATCACTATAAAGGCCCTACAGTATTGGAGAGAAAGCCATCAGGTGATCCCCTGTGAGCAGCCACTAGGCGGTGGTGGAAAGGAAAAACGTCTTTTTTAACAGGAAGAAGCTCCTGGTAGAACCAGACTGGGCGACAGGTTGGGGGGTGAGGGAAAGTGCAAACTTTGTCACATTTTTCCATCATTTTTTGCAAGGGGTGCTGTTTGGGAATTTTGGAACTGAAGATGTGATTAATTCCACTGATGCTGACTTTATAATGCTCATGTGTTGTCAAACAGGTCTGATCACATTAAGTATGGTCACCTAAATACAGGAAGTAAATAACCAAACGAAGTTATTTTAACCATGAAGAGCATTCTGCACACAGCACAATGTGGATCTTTTCTAACTGAATCTTCATCTGTTATTTAAATAGACAATCAGACCATGCAGCCATCTCTTTTAACAAACCTAAAGCAGTTAAAAGACACATGCGTTCACTCTATAGATATCTTTCTTTGCAACCAGAGGACAGAGTGGGTTAGGTAAAGACTCAAAGAGAAGCTCTTTTGCAAAGATGAAGCAATGTTACTGTTTGCCTTTACATTCAGCAAAAAAAACAAAACACGATCAGTTTGCAAATGTGTGTGTGTATGTGCATAGCACAATTATAATCAACGCTTTCACAAAAGATGTGCTCATTGTTTGCTTTCCCTTCTTCTGACATGCGTATTTGCACAGAGTAGCTGTACTGCAACGCTTACAGTATATTTGCTTAATTGATTTTGTTCCTGGCCTCCACATTCAACCGTGGCACTGACTTTCTCCATCCCCTATCGCATCAGTGCCAGTGATAAGATATATAACACAAAAATGTTGTTACTGGAATGGCAAAGGGTAAGAGGAGTAAAGCACATCTGGAAAAGGAGAATTCATTGGTCATTTCCTTGGGTGTTTCCCATGGAACCAAAGAGAAACATTATCGCAGTTGGAAGAAGATTGTGTGACCAAACTTCAAACACTTGATCTTTTTTTTTTTCTTCTGGTATTTTCAAAGATCATCTGTATCAAAGAGATATTTTATCACTCAGATGGCTGAGGAAGAGGTGCGGCTCACTCAGGGACTCACTCCCAGTTCAAAACTGTGAATAAAAAAGTCGAGAGATTTTTATGTGTACATGTACTCTTACAACTTCTTAGAACTGATGTCGCTTCTACATTACATACAGATTCTCCTCTTTATCTCTGGTGAAGACCTCAGTATGAGTTTTGGGCTGAAAGACAAGTATGTAACAATTTTGGCCTATAGGAAATCCATCCATTGTCTTCATTATTTACACTAGAAATCAAAATGCTTTGCTTTCTTTCCTGCTTGCTTATAACTTTTTCAGCTAAATTAAACATTCAAAGGATATATTTATTTAAGTTTTGAAGTTGAACCATTTTTCTGCTTTTGCAGTTCTTTGAAGCTCTTCCCAATAACTTTGACTATCAGTTGATCATTACCCTCTCACATAAATGGAGTGCTTTTAAAAAAAATGTTATATCTGTTTTCCTTCCATTATTACAGTAAGGAAGCGAACATTACAGAAAGCCAACAGGTAATGAATCCCCTCAGATAAATTCTAAATGCATTTACATACTCTGCACCATCACAGTGGCTGTGAAGTTTCAGTAAGCCATCTGAAAAAACGGCAGATGACTGTCCTTGTAATGGTGCATAATATAAGCTATAGCGTGTGGGGTTTTTTTGTTGCTATTATTTGTGGATAAGAATTTCCATATTTATCATGTCACAGTGTACAGAGGACAGCAATGGCAGTATAGATTTGCATTGGGTTTGCTTTATGAGAGTAAATTACTCCTGCCTTGTCAGCTTGCTGATGAGAACAATACAAAACACAACAGCCAAATAACTCCATCTTACTTTCTGAACCTTACTGAACTCTAAAGAAAGGATTATATGTTTAGGTTAGGTGGAGTTGTTAAAAGGCATTGTTGTGCTAAGAAACTTTGGGTCCTGGCATTCACGTTGCTGGCATGACTTTACTTGCTGTTGACCAAGCACAGCAATGGAAAAACCTCAAGCAAAGATGGGTGTGATGGTCTTCTCCAATTTACCCAATGTATTCGTAATTTTTTTAAGTAAAATTAAAAAAAGAATGTGTACATGTTGACAGGTTTATTTTTTACCAAGTACAGTTTAACACTTGTTTGCAGAAACAAGATAAGAAGACAGCTTTATAAAAAGAAAAAAAGGAAACTACAAGATGTCTCAAGTGGAACTTTGCCAAATGAGGCCTCACATAAATGATGGGAAAATTCACCGGCTGCTTAATTAGGTACGGCTTGCTAGTTCTTCAAAGCTGCTTTAATTCATCATGCCATAGATTCAGCAAAGTCCTTGAAATATCCCTCAGAGATTTTGGTCTATATTGACATGATAGCATCACACAGTTGCAGCAGATTTGTTGGCTACATATCCATGATGCAAATATCCTGTTCCACCACAACCCAAAGGTGCTCTAGTAGATAAAGATCTGGTGACTGTGGAGGCCATTTGAGTATAGTGAACTCATTGTCGTGTTCATGTTCATGTTCATGTTCATACCAGACACCAAAGGGCAGTTTCGGAGCTCCTGTGTCTATCTTTGGGTCAAAGTTGTTTTTACAGATTGAGAATGCAATATTGAGCAGGTGGTAAGTAATCTCTAGTGGTCAGAAGTGCATGTAAAATCTACTTTGGACCTATCACCCTGGCAACCTGGAACATGGAGCTTTCTAAACAGTAATTGTCTCACATGAGACTCTCCTGGCTGAGAGTTCTAAGCCTTATGCATCACCACTCTTCCAGCGTTCTTATGCAGATTTTGTTGCTTGTTTTCAAAATGGAAACACTTCTTCGTGTAATTCTGGCCACGTCTCATTTCCAGAGTATCAAATTCTGCCATATTTTAAGAAGCTGCCGCCCTCTCAGAATAACACCGAAAGTGTTTTTTACCATCTGCGCCTGATGCGCTTAAGTTATAGTGAGACAGGTTTGTGACAACTGTATATATTATGTTTACATCCACTCATCATGGGCATGAATGTGCACATGTTTGAATTTTTGGGGGATTTTCTCTAATCTACAGAGGGTCAAAAGTATACATACCAGATTAATTGCATAAATACACTTACTTAAATCTTAAATCTAAATAAGTGATGATGAAGGTTGTACAATATCATTTATCCTGACAAGGCCATGGCCTGTTAACTTCTTGTTAGTGATCATAATTGACCACAACTGGTAGTTTCTCTTTACCAACATTAAAAAAGGATTTGTTTGAAAGCACTCATAGGACTGACCAATACTCACAACAACTGGGAAATCCAATGAATTCTGAAAATCTAAGGAGAATTGTAGATATAGTTTAGCAGGGAAGGTCTCTTGGGGCCTTTTCTAAACAACTGCAGATTCCAACATCATTAGTTCAAACAATTGTGCATAATTATAAATGATGTTGATGTGTCACCACTTTGCTAGGGTCTGTTACAAACTGCCACCCTAGGACACCTCAAGAGGAAATTGATCAGGTATTGTTCAGGAACCGCCAAAGCCCAAGAAACTGCTGGAACACCTTAGTATGAGAAGTCCCTGCTCCAAAATCAACACCTTCAAGCTGTACTGAAATTTGCAGCTGTCCACATATACAAGCCAAATGCCTCCTGGAGAAATGCTTTATGGTCAGACAAGACAAAGATTGAGCTACTTGGACACAATGTCAAGATGTATGTTTGAAGGACTAAAGGCGAGGCTTTCAAATGTAAGAACACTGTACCAGCTGTCAAGCATGGTGGTGGTAGCTTCATGCTGTGTGACTGTTTTGCTGCCCGTGGTGCTGGTACACTGCACAACAAGTAATTTTTGGTATCTAAATCTATCAAGGCGCTAAAAGTTAAAGGGTGTCAAAATTTCTGGTCAGTCCATCAAGCCAATAATCATTTGTTACAATATTTTTTAAATAATTTTACACAATACTAATTTAATTGTCTTAAACTGTTAATTGTTTTAAGAAATCTTGTCTTCATTAGATAATACATGAATCATTTTGCTAAAAAAAAATGTCAGTGTTTTAACGAACAGTTAATTTCTGTTAGTATTTAGTAAAATCAGATGCCTGAATACTTTGTGTTGAATGAATGGATGATGATGACCAGTAAAAATAAACAAAACAAAAAGAAGATGAAGAGTTGAGAGGCCGTTTAGTGATAATAAAATGCCATCACTAATAGTTGCTTGTTCTTACACACAAAGCTTAAGGCGCTTCATTACAAAACTACAGGAGGATTTGCAAATGTTCTGCAACTCTCTGTGTCGATAATAGAGATCACATTATGTTGAATGTCAAATAATAAGACTCAGGCACTTGCTGGTTTTGCAATGATTGGTACTACTAACAGTAGTATAGTCTACACCAGAGTTACTGCATGTTTGACGACTGCACTTTGACTTCAGGTCACTCAGACTGAGATATTTAAGTCTAATGGATGTTTCTATTTTATGAATGCATGCAGATAAGATTCCTTCTGTCCCTGTGCGCGCATGTTATCAGCAACATATCCCAAATGAAAACATCTGAGTCTTGATCTCCTAACAGAGTACAAAAAGGAAAAGAGCAGCAGGCTAAAAAGAAAAAAAAAAAATATTAGTTAAATTTCTAATGGCTACAACAAGAACATATGGAAAATGCAGCTTTTAAAAATGCAAATTGTAACAATCCCAGAGCATTACGGAACATTGAGAATAGTATGTCACAGTGACCAGTTCACATCATCTCTATCTCCATAAGACATCATTAGCTGGGCTCTTTTAACAGCCAGTATAAAACTGTCTGTCACAAAGCAGCTTCAGCATCCAGTGTACTAAGAGGTCAGAAAATCACCCACTTAACACAGCACATCTTTAAAAGCACAAGTATTAAAGAGGCGTTAATTATACACATACACATGAGAGCGATTCACAGCTAGCTACGCTTGCCAGCTACTTTGGAGTAATGAAAATGAGTATTTCCTAGTTCTGGTAACTTTAAAATAACATAACACTGAAAATTTGTCTTTTAAGAAATGAGTTTTAACCCTGTACTAGAAAGGAGATTTATGTGTTGCTCACATATGACATAGGCTGTACTCAGCTTCAGTTTTGGTTGACTGAAAAAAGACAAATTCCCTGCTTGCGGCTTGTAATATGTTCTAATCACTGAAGGCTTGAATAAGGTTTGTGCTGAACAATGCATAGTTCACAATTCAACTGTGAAGTGACCTCCCAGCTATGCCGCTTAAACTCAGAATGTTCACTTCACATGTGCCGTAAAGGCCTAAAAGGTATTATGTAGCTGGCCCGAGGAAAATGGTGAAACAGAGGTGTTATGAAAGCCACCTTTCAACAACACAACTGAGACTTTGTCTAACAACTTTTAGAACATCCAAAACCTTCAACTCCTAAAGTAAGAAGGCGAAGATGGTTTGAGCTCTCTGAGACAGTTATTTTTAGATTATTTATAGAAGTGTTAGTGGTGTAATGGTGTAAGTGATATTTTTTTTTGCCACACTTTAGGCCTTTTAGCACAGCTAAGCATTGTTTTAAGTGCAACAGCCTAACTGGGTATTGTTTCTTTATGAGCACAGTGTACTCCGATTCTAATGGCAGCTTCCAGCAAGATAACATAACATGTCACTAAACCCAAACCATCTCAAACTGTTTTTTTGACAGTGAGTTCACTTTACTCAAATAACTTTCATAGTCACCAGATCTCAATTTAACAGAGCACCTTTGAGATGCGGCAGCATGTCAGTATATTTCAAGCACTTTAATATATCTATGGCATGAAGAATTAAAGCAGCTAACCCAGCACTAACAAGGTGCATGAAATTGCTTTTAAATCAGAATGAGTTTGTACTACTTTTATTTTTCTTATTTCTTACTCAAATCTTCTCATTTTATGCTTCTTTTTCTTAAATTTTTATCATGTCTTCCTATGTTTTTATATCTTTTAATTATCTTAAATGTACAGCACCTTGGTCAACAGTTGCCATTTTGAATGTGCTATATAAATAAATTTGACTTTGGAGGATATACAGGGTGGGCCATTTATATGGATACACCGTAATAACATTGGAATGGTTGGTGATATTAAAGTCCTGTTTGTGGCACATTAGTATATGTGAGGGGGCAAACTCCTCAAGATGGGTGGTGACCATGGTGGCCATTTAGAAGTCGGCCATCTTGGATACAACTTTTGTTTTTTCAATAGGAAAAGGGCCATGTGACACATCAAACTTATTGGTAATGTCACAAGAAAAACAATGGTGTGCTTGGTTTCAACGTAACTTTATTCTTTCATGAGTTATTTACAAGTTTCTCTTTGTTCACAGCCATTGACATGTTGAAGAGGTTAACACGTGAGGAGCGGATCGAAATTGTGTTGATA
>VUQG01032539.1:0-11340 GCA_015106755.1 Etia nguti | reverse complement strand
CCAAAAATACATGTCAACGGTCACATTTGTATTTAAGATTTCTCTATTTATACGTGTGTGTGTGTGTGTGTGTGTGTGTGTGTGTGTGTATGTATATGTGTATATGTATGTAACAGTTTTACTGTACTATACTGCTGAGTGACTTGTCTTCTGCTCGTCAAAGACATTTCATTGCAGTGTTGACCCTGTGCTAACTTGCATATCACAAATAAAACTGAACTGAACTGAAACTATTGGGGTCCTCTAGTGAGAACCTCTTATAAAGTGTTGTATTGTAGGCTCTGAATCTGTGAGTATGCATTGGACTGCCAGAGTCAAATGTGACCATGAGGCTCTCTGTAGACCTCTGCAAACACTGACATTTTTTTGTGGGACATTG
The DNA here is from genome assembly GCA_015106755.1 of Etia nguti. Lineage (NCBI taxonomy): Eukaryota > Metazoa > Chordata > Actinopteri > Cichliformes > Cichlidae > Etia > Etia nguti. Next base: position 10,961 of record VUQG01032539.1, on the reverse strand, counting down.
ACTAGTCTGAGACACTACACTGCAATAAACCAACTCTGCATGTGTCCTTCAGGTGGACTCCAAGCACACTTGAGTAGTAGGACAGAGTGTAACAGGAAAAATCACTTGTCTAGGTGTCTGCAGCTGTATGATACAAGTATAAAAAGTGATTAAAATATCATTTGTATAATCCACTTCTACCATTAGAAAATAGCTTTGCTGCCCTTAATGTCTCCAACTAGTCCCAAGGCCTCTTAAAAACACACAGCTTGTTGGCACGATTTGACTGATGGCTCAGAAACCCACTGGGCCCAACAAAGCCTGCAGACACACAATGTTGTGTATAACTATCCCACAGTCTCCTGTGAGCAGGGCCAGAGCTGGTGGGATAGAACAAACTTGATTCACTGAAGGTTTTTTCTCTGAACAGGTGCTGCCCTGCCCACTGGGGCTCCTGGTGGAACACAGGTAGTATTGACTCCTACAATATGAATGAATTTTATTCCAGAACTGAGTACTGAGACTTTACCTAGAATTTTACCGTTGGCTCTATGTGATAAACGCTGAATTTGTCCCGATCTCTTTTCTGTTCTTCTCTCCTCTCTAATGTTTCTTATTCATGTCCATCACCTATATAATGTTCCTCAGAGGCTGACTTATAAAATGATGGCTCTATTCTGTCTAATCACAGCCTGACCTGGTCTGTGTATCTTAACTCAGACTCTGGAGGAGTTAAATGTAGCGTTCAAAACTCAGTGTCAGTGTGTTCCCATGGTAATACTGGCATGATTTTGTGTGTCCCTCCCCTTGTGGGGTGGAGTCTCCCATTGGAAAGCTGCCATCCACCGTGTAAACACACACACACTGTCCACTTTATGCTTTACCTAACCCACTGTGATGCAGAAAAAAACATACACACAGCACTGGTAAAGAGTTCAGAAAGCGACTTCAATACTTTAACAATAATGTCATGCAAAGGCAAGACAACAGTTTGCTCTAGTGACTCGCAGCATACTGTCCTTTAATAAACATTGTCCAGACCAGTTGTTAAACAGTACTTCGACTGGATATATCCTTTGTGATGTATACATAATTGAGCAATAATCGGGTGCCTCCCCAGTGAGTCTTCAGACAGACTGTATCTTGACCTTTTTGGACTGCTGCTGACAACGTAGTTCTTGTTCTGTTCTGCAGCCTCGGTGAGTTTAGTGGCACATGAACTGGTTCTGGTTGGTTTTGGCCTTTTGCTAGCAGTTTACTGATTAGTATCAACAAAACTTTCAAAGTAAGATTAAGAAATTATTTGTAGTAAACCGATGACAAGTTATGCTGTTCTTTCAGACAGTAAATAAATTTAAAAAAAAATTAAAAATGAGCTAAAATGATTAACAAAGTAACTTTAGCGTTGTGTGGGGAAAAATTGGGAATTGTACAAGGAAGATTTGATCTCATTCCCTAACATATTGGCATGCAAAATTACTGCTTGGTTCATGAAATGTGTACAGTTGCCAATATTGTTCTTAACTGTGCAAATGTCTTTGAATAAAAATAATTCTAAATTCTGTGAACAAGGAAACATTTTTACCTCAAGCTGAAGTGGTGACAATATTGTAAGAGAGAAGCCGGCACATCTAAGGTTAAATAAAAAGCTGGAGCAAGTTTGACTGAAGAAACAGAGTCAATGATGTCACAACACCAGTGTGACAAGAGTTTAAAAAGATAAAAAAGGTGATGCTCAGGCTGAAATACCAGAGATGCTGAATATCACTTTTAGTTGTTTTTTTTTAATGTTCGTAAATGTAATTTAATATCTTTATGTATTGATTTCAAGCCCTTGAAAATTTGTCGGAGAACACAGTCTTTGGCAATTCTAAATTTATTTGTAGAGTATAAATTCAGCTCAGGAAACACTGAATTAAACTTGTGCATGAATTTTTTTATCTGCACAGATTTTTTATTTTTTTTATATGCAAATATTTGTGTGTATGCACTGTTTGTGAATGAGCCTCCGTATGAGGCTGTTCAGTGTATTCAGAGTGCATTTTCTTCTCTGTAGCAAATCATACCTCATGTCTCTGAACTTTTTATGTCTCTAGGCTTTAGTTTATTGTAGATGATAACACTCCCAGTTAGCCAACACTCCCACACCACAATAAGAACTGAGTGGAAGGCATAAGATATGACTTACCCTGAAAACATAATAGCTTGGATTGCATTCAGAAGTCATGGCCTTGCACCGCTGTAGATAGTCTGTGGTGTGTCTGCTGCCAGCCGCACCTGTATCTGATCCAGATACGATCCAGATAAACCGACACTCTTTTATAGCTTCCTGTCTGGCGGCTGTGGCTGTTTGTTTATGATAGCCCTCATGGCTCGCTGCTTGCTGTCATTTAACATTTAATTCCACCACAGTCGGGCTCTTTGTCATATTGACATGACTTTAAGCTGTGTGACTGAGTTGTTGCTCACTTTTTGTGCGTGACTTCCCTCGCTCTCTTCAGAAAAGACCTTTTTTATAAGTTTTGCTAATGAAAAACAGTCAATATTACTGCACTAAGGAGAGTTTTAAAACTATGTTTTTATGATTGAACTTTCAAATTATTTTGTTGTCTTTTAACTTGAAGGGATGCTAGCTAATAGAAGGCAGATCTTAATAGATATTTAGATCTTTACATTGTAGTTTTTGGAAGAAGATGTACTTAATGGATGGTGAGATGGTATATACATCTTTAGTTCTACCAAACTGAAAAACCTGAGAACAAACATTTTGTGTCTGACATACAGAGATGCTGATCTATCGTGAGGAAACAGGAACACATGTCCATGTGCTTGGTCAAAGTCATTGAGGCCCACCCAAACACGGAAGTGATCCTTAAGACCAGATCCTTTCCTGTGTCCAGGCTCATCCTCTGTCACCCTAAAGTGATTTCCTCAGGGTCATAAAGTTTAACAGCCATGAGAACTTCCTGTACCGAGGCAGTGAGAAGTGACTGCCTTTGTCTGACAACTGAAACGTGTCCAGAAAAGCTCACCGGGTATGGCACTGAGGAACTGCATCCCTTAAATAGTCCTGACTCAGAAACCTAAGAACTTTTATGTCTTCAATCTTTGGAAAGATGTTTCCTTCCGGAAGAGAGCACGAGTCAACGATTCCCCTCCTCCTCATTCCCCTTCTCATTCCTGCTCCCCATGAAATTCATCACCTGAGGATAAATACGTTCCTTAAGATGGGTGGCAATTATTGAGGGTTTCTCTATAAATAACTATTTGGAAATCCATTATGTGAAACAGAAGTTCAGGAAAGATTGTTTTTGGCATTAGGTAACCATACTGTGTTCTGTGACTGTAGGCATGTTGTTGGCACCTCACCTCAGGTAATCCATTGAAGTATGTGATCTAATTAGACTCTGGAGCAAATTTCTGCATAAACTAGCATATTCATAGAGGGTTGTTTTTTGTTTGTTTGTTTGTTTTAATGTTCCTTCTCTTGGATATTTGAGCTTTGCTTTGAAGCGCATGGGTTTCATTATTAGCAAGAATGCAGAACATGAAGCTGGTTCATTGACTAGCTAAATATCTTATTTGCATTGTTATCTCAATATACATTCAACAAGACACATCCAAGGAAAGGAAGACTTTGTCAGTGGAGGTTTGGGTGGAGGTATAGTTTAAATTTTAAAAACCATCCTGAGAAAGAGAGAGCTTTTCTAAGAACCATCATAAGACATCGTGATGCATTTATTAGAACTACCTTGCCATTATGTATGAAGTAAAGTTAAGTATTAAGTATAAGTTAAGTATTACGAGTAGAAGTCACAGTAACGAGTTTATTTCCCAATTCTTCCTGACGGAAACTCAGAGATTTGGCAGCTGCAGGAACTTCAGGGTCCATTTTTTGTAAATTTAAATGTAAACTTAATATGCTGCCTCTTTGATCGGTCCAGCTCATACTCCAATGGTATATGGTATATACACTATCATGTATATTGGAAACAAAAGAAGACTGCAGAGGTAAGCAGCAGCTTCTCAGATATGATTATTGATTAACCATTTAAAGTTCCAAGTAGATGTATTTCTTGTGTTTGTATAAATCCTAGTTTTGTTCCACTTTATTATGCCAAACAGATGATTCTGTGCTGTTTTTCACATCAAACTCTTCCATGATTGCATTTTCTGAAAATGAGGAATGGTGTCCAACAGCTGCACTCACTGTAAAGTAAATGTTATCTTTAACAATCATCCCGTTTGCAATGCTGGACAAAGGAAGTTTCATGATCAAGCCTACTTGTGGTTTAAAACCCCCCCAAACATAAATAAATATATATGTATGTATCCATCCATCCTCTTCCACTTATCTAATTCAGGGTTGCGAGGGGACTGGAGCCTGTCCCAGCTACCGTAGAGGAAGAGGTGGGGTACACCCTGGACAGGTCACCAGCCTCTCACAGAGTTTGTCCACACCCATGGACAAATTAAAATAACCAATTAATGTAACCCCACTAACTACATGTTTTTGGGTCATGGGAGGAAGCTGGGGTACCCATAGAGATCCCACACAGACGCAGGGAGAACATGCAAACTCACCGGATGGTGGATTAGAGCACTGGACCTTCTTGCTGTGAGGCAACAGTGTATTAATGTTGTTCATACCACTTGTGTAGCAAAGCAGTAACACTGGTGATCTAGTGAGACAAAGAAGAGGAGGATGTTGGATGGCCAATGTGTGTCAGCTCTCACAGACTTCAAAGCAGGGGTGTCAAACATAAGTCTAGGGGCCAGAATCGGCACGGCAAAGACTCCAATCTGGCCCAGCGGGCTGCTTTTAGAAAATGTGAAGGATGGCATAAATTGGGACTTTAAAATGTGTGAAAATATAGTTTAACAAATTTTCAAAAGAAATAAAACAAAACAAAGAACTGCCCCGTGGATTTTCACACTTCAACAAACAAGTAAATAATACGATTTAATTGAGAAATGGTTTACAGCAGGTAACACTCCTCACAAGAGACATTTTCTATGAATTAACTCAAAAGTTGTGTTGTATGATCTGAGATCCAGTGTAAATGTGTAATCAAACTTTACACTGACAGTCCTGCCCACTTAAGATCAAAGTGGCCTTTATGTGGTCACGATGTAAATGAGTTTGATGTTGTTACTTTAAAGCATCCTTTGTAAATGCTGTTTGTTGATGTAGAGACAGTGATAACAGATGGGTTTGCTCACTCAAGGCATTGCTGAGTTTTCTGTGTGCGTGCACGTTTTTGGAGTGAGTGTTTTTTGTTTAAAGTGCAGAAGGAAGAATCCCTCATTATAGGCATGTGTTTGTGCTCCTGCTTGTTTGTGTGTTTATTCTCTAAATCATGTCACTAATTAGAAACTGGTTTATTTCCCCCCGCCCTTGTTCTGTGAATGAATGGGTCATTATGGATGGTCGCTGTAATTAATGGTCACCTCATCCTCCTTTAGCTTCACTCTCCTCTTGCCCCCTCTCATTCTTTCTCTGGCTTATTATCATTAGTCACATTCCATCAGTTCTCACTGAGCACTGAGGCTTGTCTGCACTTGTTTCTGGTCTCTTTTCTCTCGTTGTATCCCCTTCCTCTTATCCTTACCCCCTTCCTCACAATTATACGATTGTCCTCCTGTAGCCCTGTGCCAGCTTTTTCACTTCAGATATACTCCGTGCCCTGCTCTGCTGTTGCTCTCATCTGTCTCCTTCAGAATATAGGATAACTGAGTTGAGAATGAATGAAAAGATGGACTCGGTGAAGCAGATGATGACTCAGTTTAATGCTCTGTGGTGCTGTGGAGTCTGGCAGGCGTGGTTTGTGCTACATGGAAATCTATCCTGGTGGTCCTATCCATCTGCTTCAGCACCCACAACTATCCATCACCTTAACAATATATTAACACATTTACTTTACTATTATTATTATTATTATTATTTATTTATTTTTTAGTACATTTACACTAAATCCTTCCCTTTTTGCTTGCACTGTCTTTGGAAGCCCATCATATTCAGTGTAGTCATGGCCTCTTAGCTCTGTTGGAAGCTGCTTGTTTGGAGCCATTTGGATGACTGGAAGGATTTATGGATCCCCACTGACACTGCAATGATTCAACACTACTACACTCCAGTATAGTCTACTGAGAAAATTTGCATGTGAGCCAAACTATTATAGTGAACCGAAATAAAACTTAACTAAAAACTCCTTCCATGCGTAGTTTTTAGTTAACTAAAATATAACGTGAAATATAACATACAGAAAATGCCTTCAGTTTTAGACAGTTTGGGATGCAAAAACTGGGATGCACTGATCTTAGATTTGAACGTAATATCAGTCCGTTTCTAAACCATCACTGGTTAGGTCATTGAGGATAGCAGGCTGATCTATGGGGTCAGTCTATTCAGTTCAATTCTATGTTGTTCTGTGTTCCCACCACCAGTTTCTGCAATTGCTGAAATGAGACTAGTGTAAATGAATTAGATGAATAATATGAATGCTACATTTTGGCTTATTTGACACTGCCGGATTACTGGTCCAATACCAGTGTAATGTGAAGTAATAGCAGACACCCAGTAAAGTTAAGATACTGGTATTGTATTGGAAGCAGTTGAATCGCTCCTTACTTAGACTGAAACTGAACTTAAAAAGATCAAATCAAATCAAACAAAAACAGTTTCCCATACTTTTCTGTTTATTTCGATGGAATGTAGTTTTGTACTGTACGGCTTTATTTGTTCTTACCATCACTTTTCAAATTACTAACATAGATTCCCAAATTCCCTTTAAAAATTATTCTTTACTTTTATGATCCAATATCATTATTTCCAAAAAATTTTAAAAAGTCAATGTTGCACTATATTTATCAGTTATAACTGGGCAATTCTCCACAAAGTCTTCTTTGGTATTTGGCACTAAACGTGTGTTTTATGTTGGGGTTTCTTTTGTTTTTGTTAATAGTTGTGTACAGTAGACAGGAAGTACTGGGACTAGCTCATTGGTAGCGAGTGAACTTTCTAAATGGTGAATGGACTGGTTCCTAAATTGCACTTTTCTGGTCTTCCTGAGCACTCAAAAGCACTTTTTTAAGTAGCCATTAGTACGATAGCCATTGACTGACTTACTACTGGTCTCAGTTTTAGTGTAGCAAGGCTTAAATGGGGTCATGTGACATTGTATTAGTGTATATTCTGGGTGTAAAGCTAAAAAAAAAGTGTATATTTTTAGCTTTATTGTATTTCCAAATGTCTTTGGGTGCGCTAAGCCTGCATCTTTCATAACTGCTGGAAAACCCAAGTGCATATTTTATTGCTATTGTATATTCAAGATTCTGCAAAAAGTGCTAGAACAAGGCTGGAGTCCATTACATAAAAGAACATTTAGATAAAAGCAATTACAGGCACACATTTCTTCGCTCTTACATCTGGCTGATACCCAAGGCATGCTGAAGTTAGAAGTCTTCCACTCTGAAGCCAAATGTAAGGGAATTGAATCAGGAGTCCATTTTCTAGTTCTCAGGTGTCTGAAACTTTGAAGTTGAGTCTGATTGGATTATTCTGTGCAGGAATGGGAAACCTTCCTGCACATTTCTGTAAGTATCACAGCGGTCCAGTTTAGTGTGCTTTTGGCTTTTTGTTTTGCAGCTTTGGGAAAATAGTAGATTGAGATTGCTAAGAAGGACCTGACTGGGTTGGGGGCCTGCAAAGTCGAAGGGTTAGAGAACACATCCCTTAAACTAATATTACTGTTACAGCATTAGAATTAACTTGAATATCTTGGAAAAAGAAAGCCACTATATTTTTTGGAATAATTCTTTTATAAATGAATGTGCCAGTCATTTCTGCCTCTGTTGTGTTAGGCTCTTAACCACTTCCCAAGTATAATGCTCACAGGGAACCTTTCCATCAGAGAACTGGAGCTTTATAAATAAGATATAAACACTAGCTTCCCCCACCCTCAGGGGTCAAAGGAGCCGGTGTTTAGGTTTATATGTGATCATTCCCAGCTCAGTCACCAAATGAATCTTGACCTCAGTGGCTGTGCAGGAAGATACATGTTGTTGGATGGAAAAACCCACAAACACAGGACATTTGGATAAGAATTGACATTCAGTGTATGTCTATATAATGTGTATATAATGTGTGGTGTAAAATATCCATAATAATAGTAATAATAATTGTGCTCCAGTATTTATTTATTTTTTTTCCTGTGCTTGGCCTCTACCAGACCTTTACCCTCATTCGCATATATAGGAGATTGCCACCAACAAAGCAAGCCTTCTAATGCTCTTAATCTGGCAGGGGGAAAGGTGTGTGTGCGTGCGTGCGTGCGTGCGTGCACTGGATGAAGTTCAGCCTCTTCAGTGGAATGAATAGTGTCTTTTTCCCAATCTCCCTTTTGGATAAGCCTGAACTCGTAAGAGATAAAACTTACGTCTGTGCCAGTAGTGGAGTGCTGGCAGGCTGTGGAGGAGGAGAGGTAATGAGCGGCCATATACTGTATGAAGAAGAAAGTCGGGCTTTTAATGTCATTTAACAATTATAACCGAGTAAACGCTGTAGACTTGAGGTAGAAATGAGAGTTCCTGGTGTATAAACAGTCCATGCAGTCCTGTTTTACCTCCTACGAACTTGTTTTTTTGGCAGGGACTCGGAAGGTTTTATACCTTGTATCCTAGCAATGAGAGAGGATTGTGTACTGGGAAAGTGTTTGACACTGAAAACCACTCTTGGACTGGCATCACTTGACTTGGCCCCTACTGCAAGGTTTTTATTTTGTTTTTTTTCTAATTTTGTTTTTATTTTAAACACACAAAAACGGATGTAGTCTGTCAGATATGCGTCTGACTGGAATTTCAATGAAAATGAGCTTCCCACAGCATTCTTTGGACTGTGGTGATAGTCAAAAATACTAGGTGCTGGAGCCCTAGATGCAAACACACATGCTTCATTGGCCTGCATTAATATCCTTTAGGTGTGTCTTCGCTGTGCTTGTCTAAGAATAGAGAATAATGATATATCTTCTGTTTGCTTTGTGTTGCAGGTTGTATCCAGAACTATGTGTTTTTAAACCCAAGCTGCTGGGAGGTCAAGAGGTGACATGCCTCTATAAAACGCCACTGGAAACAAATGGTGAGAAGCTGATGTGCCCTATGGTTTATTTCTAGTAGTCCTTCTGTTTGAAATAATCAAACTTAATGGGATAGTCATAAATTCCAAAAATAGACACAGTGTCTTCTTATGTAACAGTGAGTTTTATGAGTTGCCATTAAATGGTGGAATGAACAGGCTTCCATACAAACAAGGCAGCATATATACATACAGCAGCATTTAATATAGGTTAGAATTAGTAGTTAGGACTACTAATTAGACTAATACAATTACATGTGTAGTCTTGACACATATACAGTGAACTGTATAAACTGGCCAGTAGTTCTTCAGAGGAAGCTGCAGATATACCGGAGGGGATACAAAGGCTGGAGTGCCCCAGATCTTTGAAAAATGCCTGCTGTGTTTGCTGACAACACTGGTAAAAACATGCTCAGTGTACTTTAAGTCAATCCATCCTGAACTGACAATAAATGTCACACTTACATCATTTAGATAATCAATAAAATGTTAATATTAGACAACACAAGTAAATTAAAAATACAGTTCATTTATTAAGCAAAAAAATGTCCAAACCTACCTGGTCCTATGTGAAAAAAGGAACTGACTGCAATGAGCCACATGTTGTTGAAAGCGGACTTCAGTTTTACTGGCCACACTCAGACATGATTACTGCCAGACTGTTGAATCAAGAAACCATTTAAATAGAACCAGTTTAACAAAATGAAGCAGGCTAAAAATTTCAAAAAATCTACACATCATGCCACAACTGAGAAAAAAGTCAATGACATCTGTCAGTCTCGAAAGGGTTACAGAGCCATATCTGAGGCTTTGGGACTCTGGCGAGAGAGGGACCTAAAAATTTGGAACAATAGTGGATCTTGCCAGGAGTGGCTAAGCCTAAAAAAATTACTCCAAGAGCACATTGAGGACTCATCTAGAAGTCACAAAAGAATCTAGAACAACATCTAAACAACTGCAGGCCTCGTTTGCCTCGGTTCATGATTCAACAATCATGAATGCACGAAAGTGACTGTGCAAAAATGGCATTCGTGGGAGAGTTCCAAGATGAAAGCCACACAAAGTCTCATCCCATATTTTCCAAAAATATCTTGATGATCCTAGGGGTGGGCGGTATAAACGGTATACGGTAGAAACGATATGAATTTGGCCAACGGTAGAGATTGTGACTATACCGCTCTATCGCGATAGTGCATGTTGATGGTGTCATCAAGCTGCGCCTGTTTTGGTCGAAAGGATCGCAGCGGCTGCAAGCAATATCATCTGCAAATTATGCTGGGTGACAGTAATAGTGATGAGACGAAGCACATTTTGGAATATGGGGAAAGCCAAAAACTGCACTTCCTCCACTTCCGTACCATCGATTCATTAATGTTGAATTCTCTCGCAGCTGCTCTATTCCCATGTTGTTTCAGTATATTAATGACTAACCTCGTATTAAGGATGGATTATCTCGGTTGTTCTCCTGACTGAAGTTTGGTCCGTTTACAGCATCCTGCCATGCGATTGCATTTGTCCCTAACCATCAGGAACCCTCCCGTTAACTTTTATCGAGTGGAAAAAAGTTAGCGTTCATCCTCCAGCTTCATTGTGTTTATGTTATGCTAACATAGCTGTGTCGCTAGCGATCACGCAGCACAGCATCATATACCAGCTAGTCCAACTTCAGTAACCCTACAAACGTCACTGCTGTTTAGTTTTCTGTCTTCATTTATGTTGGAAGTGATAGCAGAGCTGTACGTTTTAATTTTTTCAGAAATCTCTCAGTCAGAACATGGTATATCATGTTTAGGTGGAAACTAGTGAGCTAACTTCCTGCTAACTTCTAACTCCGTTAAATTTAATAAAT
>VUQG01032528.1:0-24956 GCA_015106755.1 Etia nguti | reverse complement strand
ATCTTTAACTCGTTTGTGGGTTTATTTTAAGACTAACTGTGTGTTAGTGGGGAGATAAACTATACAGACTAAAAACAGACATTTAATTAGGTTAAATGAGTTGAAATGGGGGAGAATCCACTACAGACAGGTAAATGGTTTCAGTTCTAATCATCCAATCAGAAAAGGTGATTCTAAAAGTCACCAACTGCCTCAAGCTGCCCAGATTTGAACCACCTGCCTGCTGAAGACAAATCCACCAATAAAAAATAAGCCTGAAATTAATGTGCCAATCCGAATGCTCTATCATTCCCATACATTTAAATTCACCAACTGAATATACCTGTCAACAGCATTAAGTTAGACTGGAATAAAAACTAACATACTGTTACTCTGTGGCGAATCCCTGTGAAATCTACCTTGTTGAAAAACAGCTTCTAAACCCAAGACCATGAGGGTGTCGAGGACTTATTCTACACAACAGTGTGTTTTTTATGGGTCGGTTAGAAGGTAAACCCTACACAGAAGCATCGTTGGAAAAGGACAACGATGGCTACATTTTGAACATAAAATGATGACCTTAGAGCAAAAAACGTGGACACAGCAGCAGTTGAAAGAGAAGTTTTTAAGATGAATCTTTTGATTCATGTTAATATCTCTGTGGCAGTCGGTCCTCTCTCTCTAACCACCAACACTCCGTCCCATTCACACCCATTATAAACTCCGAAATGGGTGAAAAAACCATGAAATTTAACCTGGAACTGAAGAAAAACTATAAAATATATTGAAAAGATAAATACAAGCTGAATAGTTCAATGTCTTGGCTTTGTTTTAAACTTTGAGTGGTGTGTATGGAAGTAGTTAGAGTTGAAAGAGAAGTAAGTTGCATACAGATTTGAATGGTCTCCCTATTGAAATACATTATACATTTTTGTTGAATAATGTAAATTTTTTATAAAATATAAAAGTTAGAAATTAGAAAAATACAAGCACACATGTCCAAAAGAAGAGGAATCTAATGGTAGTCGAATGGTTTTTTCTAAGCTGAACATTGTGGAAGGACAAAAAAACAAAATAAAAAGGATCTCAATGCTGTTAATGTTGATTAAGCATTCACAGTATTAACTATGTTTGCACAATTAACTATGTTCAATATTAATTTTCTCCAACTTTAAAGAGCAGTAAATCTTCTAATTTTGATTATCCCACTGGTAATAAAAAGACCAAGGATATTCTATCAGAATAAAGATATAAATTGTGGGGTAAGTCTTTTTCATTTAAGTATTTCATTTAATTTCCAACACATAACTAAGAAATACTGAATAATTGTTTTGCAAATGTAAGCAATTAATTAACTTATTACAAAAAACTAAATGCTGTAGATGTCTTGCAGTTCATTTTCTCATTTAGGGAAAAAAATCAAGTCTGTTTTGGGCTTCAACAAATGCACTGAAATCTGGCTGAAAAACTGAGGTGGATATGCAAAGGACAGCTGAGAGGTGCACAACAGTACAATAACAATTATAGTGAATAATTAATAGACTATTCTAAAATATTTTTTGAAGTTGTGGGGACCTAAAATATTTTGTTTTTTATCTGTAGCATTTCCAGATTTGCATAATGTTCATTCCCCTTAGTTTTAGTGCTTATACTCTGACATGTGATTTGTTCTTAAGGGTCATACTACATTTTTCAGGTGTTAAGTATGACATCATGAAATATAGGAAAGCATATTTGGTAAGACAAAAATTTCTTTAAACTTTTTCACTTATTAAGCAAGTATTCAATTAATTCAACTGTGAAAAATTGACCAAATATTTCCTTTTTTTTTTTCTTTATTATCACTGAATATAGATTAGGTTGCTTCTACAAATAGACAACATCAAGATGACAGTTTTGGCTTTAGGTAAATTTTGAAGTCATTTTTTACTTTATTTAAATGTCATAAATGATTAAGAAAAAGAGGCAGGGCAAGTTTGTATGTGGAATAGAAAGAAGAAGGACGTAGAGACAGAAAAGAAAGAGCCAAATTTGTCTCTTCTATAAACAAATGAACAGAGACCTAAGTATATTCCACTGACAAATGAACTCTGCATTGAAATATAGCCTCAGGACAAAACTGTCTCACTAGTTCTGTTCTTCAATCTATTTAAATAAAGATGTTCTACTTCTGTCTTTGCATGAATTCTTAGTCACTACGGTTGAGATTAATAAATGTATTATTTTCCCCGTAAATCCATTTTAGGTGTCAAGATAAGAGCAGGTATATTTGTAAACATGTAACTTTATTAAACAATAATTCAGACATGGGAGTTTTTGTTTTTTGAAAGCAGGGCAGAGAGCCACAAAGCATGTCTACTGTGCATTATGTAACACTTTATTATGTACAAATCCTACAAGCCAGTGTTATGAACGATTACCCTCCCCTGATAACAAATTCAGCCTCTGATCTCTGCATTTTTTTTTACTTGTCTTTCTGCTTGCACTGGGTATTATCATTTATCTTTAGGTTGTTAAAATATTATAAAATATACTTGTCAAGGATATGATGCTATTACAATTTTGTCCAAATTCTCCATATCTGACGTGTGTCAATTAATGCCGCTATTATAGGATGATCTCATCTCAGTTTTTTCAATGTAGAGTCTCCTTAATATTTACGTTTTGTAAAAGCCAAAATGTCCTGTACTTCACTCTGCAAAAGTATTTTGAGAGGGTGTTAATATACAAGTAATATCAAAGAAAAGACATGATCTATTTTGAAGTACCATATCATTTCAGTTCACAGAAACTCTTAATGAAATTTGGTTCTGTTTTTTTATTATTTCATTTTGTCAATTTACTCCCTTCAATTAACCATAACAATATGTAAAATTTATATCATGTTTTTTTATTTTATTTTGTTAATTTTGAAAACACACACACACAGACACACACACATACATAACAGGGCTGACATTAGGTGTGAAGATTTCATCCTAGTACCTATAGTCGCTTTTCTATTTGTACCTACTCGGATACACTCGGCACGGTTCGCCATGGTTTTCAGTTTTTCCATTGGATAGTAATACCTGGTACCAGGTACTTTTTTTTACCAGGTACCTGCTTGCCTGGGGTTCCAAGTGATCCAAGCAGGTACTAAATTGCGCAAACGAGGGAAATGGCAACAAAAAACAACGCCATCATCCCCGAGTCTGACGAAAAGCCACAGACTGAGCAGCAAGTATATTCTTGTCTCGACGTCCACCTTTTTTGTAGCATTCGTGTCTCATGTTAATAATGTCACGGGACGTTTGGATACATTGGTATAATGACAACCACGCACTTTAGGTAGTACTGGATTGTAATGGAAAACCAGTTGACCTGAGTCGAGTGGTGGCTATCCGTGGCAAGTCAGTCTGAGTAGGTACTAATCAAAAAGGGCTTTAACAGGCGGGGAAATGCCAGAAGTAGCAGATTTGCCACTAACTGACAAACCAGCCAGTTAGTGGCAAATCTGCCACTTCTGGCATTTCCTGGCACATCACAACAATTTGAATGGTGCTAGACTGTGAACACAGGTCCCCATGAAGAAAGTTGGGTTCTCATGCTATCCACATGGAGTTTGTGTATGATAGTTCAGTCTAAGGTGGCTGTGGCTCAGGTGGTAGAGCAGATCAGCTACTGATTGGAAGGTTGGTGGTTCGATTCCTGGCTCCCCCAGTCTGCATGCCAAATATCCTTGGGCAAGATACTAACCCCAAATTGCCCTCCGATGCGTTCATCGGAGTGTGAATGTGTGTGAATGTTTATTAGTTGCACTTGACTTTAGAAGTGCTTGTATGAGTGAGTGTGAATGGGTGAGTGAGGCATGTTGTATACAGCGCTTTGAGTACTCCGGGAGAGTAGAAAAGCGCTATATAAGAATCAGTCCATTGAATGTTTATTAGTTGCACTTGACTTTAGAAGTGCTTGTATGAGTGAGTGTGAATGGGTGAGTGAGGCATGTTGTATACAGCGCTTTGAGTACTCCGGGAGAGTAGAAAAGCGCTATATAAGAATCAGTCCATTTACCATTTAAAATTGGAGGAAATTTGTGGCGGAGGTGTGTTCCAGCTCGTTAAGCGCCCATTACCACTGATGGAGGTCCCATTTGAATGCATGGACAGAAATGGTGTGCAGTACACTGCAAACCATTTCTTAAAAGAGTGTGGCGCAGGTGCTGTTTCAAGTCATCTCCTGCATTGGTATCCCGAAAGCGAGACTAACTGACCAGGGCACGTTGTTGATGTCTTGCACACTTAAAAAACTGTACAAATTACTAGGCATTAAGTCTGTTTGAAACAGCGTCTACCACCTTCAGACCAACGGGCTGGTGGAGTGGCTGAATAAAACTCTTAGGTCCATGATCCGGAAGTTCATTCACGAGGATGAACGCAATTGGGATCGCTGATTAGACCCTCTGAAATTTCCAGTGCCGGTGGTGCCCCAGACCTCCATTGGATTTTCTCCCTTTGAACTGCTGTTTGGCATGAAGACGCGAGGGGTCCTCGACCTGATTAAAGAAAACTGGTAGGAAGGTACGACCCTCACGAAAAATGGGATTCAGTACATCCTGGACCTGCGAGCAAAGCTCAACAGTTTGGGAAGTTGTCAGGAAAAAATTTTTCCAGGCTTGGGAACATCAGCAGCGGCTACCAGAGGGACTAGATTCAGGCAATTTTCACAGGGAGATAAAGTTCTCCTATTGCCTCCCTCCTCTAACTCAAAATTGCTTGCCATGTGGCAAGGGCCCTTTGTGGTCACACAGCGAGTGGGGGACGTCGACTATGAAGTAGTAGAGTCGGACAGGGGAGGTGCAACGCAGATCTATCACCTCAGCCTCCTCAAAGTATGGAGGGGCGCTAAAACCGCCTCTATGGTGAGCTTGATTAAGGATAGAGACAAGTTGGGGCCGGAGGCCCAAAAGTCCATCATTCCCACCTCTCTCCATTGTGATGACCATCTCCCACAGGCCCAGAGAGTGGATGTTGCCGCGTTGCTACAGCGTTTTGCAGAAGTAATCTCCCCCCTGCCCGGCCGTACAACTCTCAATGACATGACGGTGCGTTTGCGGCCCTACAGGGTTCCTGAACATAAAAGAAAATTGTTGAAAGGGAATTGGCTGAGATGCTGAGGATAGGGGTGGTAGAAGAGTCACACAGCGCATGGTGTAGCCGCATAGTTATTGTTGTGAAGAAAGATGGGTCTATCTGGTTCTGTGTTGACTATTGTAAAGTGAATGAGGTGTCACGCTTTGACAGGACAGGTATGACAGGACAGGACAAGTTGCAGCAAGAAAGCCATTGCTAAGATTTCAGAATAAGACAAAGAGGTTTGCTTGGGCCATGAAACACCACCATTGGATTACTAAAGACTGGAAGAAGGTATTATGGACTGATGAATCAAATTTGAAATCTTTGGTTCATCATGCAAGATCTTTGTACGTCGTCGAGTAGGCGAAAGGATGGTTCCACAGTGTGTGGCATCAACTGTTAAACATGTAGGAGGAAGTGTGATGGTCTGGGGCTGTTTGCTGGATCCAGGGTCGGTGACTTGTACTGAGTGAGAGACACCCTGAACCAAAGCAGCTACCAAAGCATCCTGCAGCCCAATGCACTACCCTTGGTGTACCCCAAGTTGGTCAAGGGTTCATCCTACAGCAGGATAATGACCCAAAACATAAGTCCAAGCTATGCCAGAACTACCTCAGGAAAAAGGTACAACATGGTAATCTTGAAAACATGGAGTGTCCAGCACAGTCTCCAGACTTTAAACCCCATCGAGCTGGTTTGGGATGAACTGGACAGAAGAGTGAAAGCAAGGCAACCTACAAGGTCCACATTTATGGGAATTTCTGCAACAGATATGGGAGAATATTTGATTTCTATTGTAGAAAGAATGCCACAGGTGTGTTCAGCTGTTATATCTGCCAAAGGGGGCTACTTTGATGAGTCAGGAGGTTAGAATACATTTTGGTCTATAAACTGATTCCATGATTTTTTTTTTTAAGTCCAATTGCATATTTGTATTATGCTTTGATTTCAGAGTGCAATGAGACATTAAACTGCATCATTTCAGTTAGAAAAACAGAAAAATTGGGGTCTTCTTAAACTTTTGACTTTATACCGATAGTGTATATATATATCCTAATATAGGCAGAGAGATCATTCCACAATTTGAGGTGATAACTGAAATGACTCACTCCTAGTTTTCAGCCAGGTATTAGAGACTGCCAGGAGCTGGTGGTCCATGGCCGTTAACAATCTTGAGGACTGAGATATGTATGTTGACGCTGATCCGTTAAAAGTTTTAAAAACAAATAATACAATCTTAAAATGGATCCTAAAACCAACAAGGAGCCAGTGGAGTGAGGCTAAGATGAGGGAAATGTGCTCGTGTTTGCAGGTTTTTGGTTAAAAGACGATCCGCAATATTTTGGACTAACTGTAGGCGATGGAAGCTTTACTAAGGCGAAGACAGATTGCATTACAGTGGTCACTGTCAAGGTCAGACAGTGTTGGTTTAACATATGGAGACAAGGGGAGCAGCACACACACCACTGGGTTTGAACACAATGACAGTCTTATTTTCATTGATATTTTAAACATTTAAGGTCAGCCATGCTTTCATATCTTTCAGACACTCCAGAAGTAGTTTAGTGGAGCTGAGATTGTTTATTTTTATACGCATGTAAACATGGATGTCATCTGTATAGAAATGGGAGACAAGGCCATGTTTTTTAAAAATCTGCCCACGGAAGGAGGATAGAGAGGAAAAAAGACTGACCCGAGAATTGACCCTTGTGCAATCCCACATGCCAGAGGGGCTGAGAAAGACGCGGACTCACCAAGGTGGACTGAGAAGGTTCTCTGTGATAAATAGGAAAATAGGACCTGAACCACTCTAAGGCCGTACTTTGATGCCCACATGGTGTTGCCATAGAATGATGTGGTCTACTGTATCAAAAGCCTGAATCTGTAATTAGTAGAAGTTCAATAAAAATTCTTAAAAGTGTTGATTTAGTGCTGTGAACAGCATCCAGAATCCTATGAGAGTCGAGGAAAGACTGCAATTGTAAACATACAGTTTTCACTCATTTTAGACCCATTTTAAAACTGCTAAAAATTTTAAAGAGGATAGAAGCACTCAAGTTTGTCTGTTTGTTTTTTTAATCGCAGGTGCACCACAGCCTGATTAAAATAAGTGGGTACAACACCAGAAGTGAGACTGCTGTTACTGATAGTTTGAATATTTGTTCAATAGTCTCGCAGGGTTCTTTAAAAAGGAGAGGTGTAAGCACATCAGTGGGACAAGGTCCTTTCTTAAGCTGAGTGACAGTGTGAAAGAGACACAGGTTAAAACTGATAAAAAGCAGCAGAGCATGTTACGATTACTGGCGGATCAAAGCAGGGGTGGGAGATGTTGGCTTTAAATTTTGCAGCTTTGTCAACAAAGACGTTGAGGAAATGTTTACACATCTCTGGTGACAGTTCGATACTAGTAGATCAAGAGGTATTAGGGACTGAATCAATAACTTTGTAAATAACATTAAGTTTGTGGGGATTATTCTTAATTATAAAAAAGTACTTTTGTGATACTTACTTTTCATGTAAGTAAGTATATTGCTAAAACTTTTCATATTTTGTTGTACATGGGGTACAAGGACTATTCTATTGTTCTTCTATTTTGAAATAAATAAATAAACGCTTTTTTTCACAAGCCAGTAACAATGTATACGGGCCAGTAAAACTCTGAGCCACTGACCTGAGGGGTGACCAGTAAGTCCTGGGTGAGTTAAAATAAGAACATTCAGGAAGTAGAGTGTTGGTGCATTGAACTCACCAACACTCAGCCAAGTTTCACAAATAAAAAGGAAGGCTAAGAAATGACAGCAATAGTCTCTGATCACCAACAAAATCAATCCCTTTTTGGGGATGTCTTCTTATTGCTTCTCTTGCGCACTTGTTGTCACGTATTTGTGCCAAACCAGGTAAAAATATCAATAAATAAACCGCTGTGAACCTAACTGTGCAGAATTGAAGTGACTTTTACCTATGTTTTTATTATAGTGTGATGATCAGGTTTTCCCTTAATTGTTTTGAATAGTACATTTTCTTTGGATGTCAAAAAGAAGAAGATCACATCTCAGTGCGCAGAAAAACTGTATGTGCATCACTGCAGTGGTGACAGCAGATTAAAGCTAAAGCATGAAGTGTGTCTGTAAACTGTGATGGATATTAAAAAAATGCCTTGGGATCTAATCTTACAGCTACTCTGATATCTGATAAATTGTTTACATGCCCTTTGTGGCATTACATTAAAAAAAAGTCATATTAAGGTCACTGCTGCTTAGAATAGAACTTGCAGTATGAGATCTACTCTCATTTCCATGCTTAGATCTATTCTAAGCATGGAAAAAAATATCTGCACTCACACAAAAGCATGTCTAAGGACTGTATGACAAGTGATGTTAGAGTACGATTCGGCACTAATGTACTGTGGTACTCAATTCTCCTAATTAAAATGCTTTTGCTGCAGAATGTAAAAGATTAATATCAAATCAAACAGTAATGGTGTGGGGTTATAGTAGGAAGACAGTTTAAAAAAAAGGGCTAATGAGCTAATGATGTATCAGAAGAATACATGGTGACTCTTAACCTGTTGCTGGCAGCTATTACATTACATT
The DNA here is from genome assembly GCA_015106755.1 of Etia nguti. Taxonomy (NCBI): domain Eukaryota; kingdom Metazoa; phylum Chordata; class Actinopteri; order Cichliformes; family Cichlidae; genus Etia; species Etia nguti. Next base: position 16,270 of record VUQG01032528.1, on the reverse strand, counting down.
CCAGATGAAATGGGTAGCAAACAGAGAATTGAGACAACTGTCAATATTTTCCTGAAGAAATAAGAAAAAAAAACCAACAATAATGGTGAAAAACACTTTGTAAAAGTACACTTTGAACTAACCACAAAAAAACCTGTAACAGCTGAGATTAACCAGCTAAACCACCACTATCACTTAAAAATAATGTGCCTCATATAACCAGTTAAATTGCATGTTAAATAGACCAAGCTTGCAGGCGCTTGGTCTATTTCACACTTCTGGCTCATCTATATGGCTCATCAATTGCAACTCATGTGCTTTTTGCACATCATGTGGTTCTGCTGACTTTATCAGGGATGAGCTCCTGCCCCATGTGGAGGCGTTTAGGTTTCTTGAGGTCTTGTGCATGAGTGAGGTAGGACAGGAGCAAGAGATTGAAATATGAATTGGAGCCGCGACTGCAGTGATGTGGACGCTATATTGCTCTATCATGTTGGAGAGAGAGCTGAGCCTAAAAGCCAAGCTCTCGATTTTCTGGTCAATCTACACCCCTATCTCACCTATCTTGGGTAATGATCTTTTGGTAGTGAATGAAAGAAGGAGTCAAGCAGTACAAACAGTAACAGACTGAACTAAATTAAAGTCCAATACTGTTCTTATTGTCTTGGAGTAACTGTAACCACATAATTTCCTTACGGATTAATAAAGTATTCTGATTCAGATTAATCTCGTATTCATTTCTTGTCCTCTCTTTCTTGCAATTTTTATAATCTCTTAAAGAAATCTTTAACAAGTCTTCAAAGGTAAGGACTGCTCTGTAATGTAATATTCTACGGTCCTTAGTGGATTGGGTGGCAGTCAGAGGTGGGGGACCTTGGGCTCCAATCCCTGGCTTCCAAAACTGGCTTGTTGTACATGGAATGCCACCTCACTGGTGAGGAAGGAGCCTGACCTGGTGCATGAGGTTGGCAGATACCAACCAGATATAGTTGGGCTCTGGAACCAGTTTCCTCGAGAGAAGTTGGACTCTGCTCCACCCTGGAGTTTCCCAGATGGCAGGCAGTGGTGAAAATGTATCCCCCTGGTTCGCTTCCTGTACGTTGGAGTTTTCCAGGTCCTGACTATCATTTGTGCCTAAGCGCCAAATGACAGTTCAGAATCACTGGATGGGGTGCTGGAGAGTGCTCCACACAGAGACTCTATTGTTCTGTTTGGGGATTAAAACGCTTACACACTGATGTTGTTAAACAACTGCACGTTGGACATGACCCCTGGGGTGGATGAGATTTACCCTCAGTTCCTAAAGGCTCTGGATGATGTAGGGCTGTCTTGGCTGGCACTTCTTTGCAACGTTACGTGGAGGTATGGGGGGGGTGCCACTGGATTAGAAAACTGGATTGTTGACTCCCCTGTTTAAGAAGGGGGACCAGAGGGGGTGCTCCAACTACAGGTGGATCACTCTCCTCAGCCTCCCTGGGAAAGTCTATCACTGGGTACTGGAGAGAAGAGTCCATCCATTAGTCAGACCTTGGATTCAAGAGGAATAATGCCATTTTTGTCCTGGTCATGGAACACTGGACCAGCTCTTTATCTTCTTGAGGATATTCAAGGGTGTGTGAGTATTTGCCCAACCAATTTACATGTATTTTCTGGACTCGGAGAAGGCATTCAACCAAGTCCCTTGGGGTATCCTGTGGAGGGAGTTTCAGGAGTTGGGGGAGTTTGGCCAGTTGTTATGGGCCATTCAATCTGTACAACTGTAGCAAGAGCTTGATTCGTAATGCTGGCAGTAAGTCAAACACCTTTCTGGTGGCTGGCCTTTGCAACCGATTCTCTTCATAGTTTTTATGCTAAGGATATCTAGGCGTAGCCAAGTCGGGGAGGGTCTCCTCTTTGGTGATGATGTGGTTCTGTTGGCTGTGAAGTGGCAAGAATGAGAATTAGCACTTTGAAGTCCTAGACCAGGGGTGTCGAACTCCAGTCCTTGAGAAACCGGTGTCCTGAATTTTTTTAATGTGTCCCTGCTGCAACACACCTGAATAAAATTAGTATGTCATTAGCAAGAATTGACTGCATGCTGAGGTGGCAACCCCTAACCTCAAGTAGATTTAAATAAATCTAAGTTTTTGAAAAAATGTACTTCCAAAAGTACTTTTATTGCACTGTGTTCATTCACTCATGACCTGCTGTAACATGAATCAAATGGCTGAATTGCCACCTCAGCATGGAGTCAAGTTCTATAGAGTCTTGCTAATGAGCTACTAATTTTATCCAGGTGTGTTGCAGCAGGGACACATGGAAAAATTTCAGGACACTAGCCCTCGAGGACTGGACTTCAACACCTGTGTCCTAGACTGTGGTTCTCAGCTGGAAAAAGGTGGAGTGCCGCATGTCACGGATACAGGCAGCATATATGAATTTTCTTCGAGGAGTGGCTAGCCTCGCCCGGGTAAGCAGCTCAGTCATTAAAGAGGGACTCAGAGTAGAGGTACTGCTCCTACACATCAAAAGGAGCCAGTTGAGGTGGTTCGGGAATCTGACAAGGATGCCTGCTGAAGTATTCCAGGCATCTCGTACTGGTGAGGAGGCTCTAGGCCAGGACTTACTAGAGGCCTAGGTACATCTCTGTGTTCCCAACAGGTGGCTGGGGTGAGGGAAGTTTGGGCTTCTATGCTCTGACTGCTGCCCTAACTAGAATGAACCTGGATAAGCAGCACAAAATGGATGGGTGAATGGATGGATGGAAATATTCATCCATTCACCAATCAATCATTAAATTCTGATTGATTGATTGATTGATTGATTGATTGTTTTCAAGTCAGGTATTGGATCACTGCATATATTGCTAAAATTATGTTGTTGTAAAGCATCTTGCAAAGCAAACTGAAGTATAATATTTTGGGTTATTTAAATGTTACATAAAAATACTAGGCAGTTAAATACAGTTTAATGCAGGCTTAACTGGTTAGTCTGGTGCAGAGCAGACTGATGTTTGTGTCACTGTAAGGTTACATCAAGGATAGCAGACATCAATAAATTTAAGATGATTAGATTCACTCACTTAATTGCACCTTTCATACTAGTTTTATATCTTCCAGAGGCTAGAAATCAGCCATGATAGTTCGTATTGCATATACCTATATCTGGTGGAATTAATTTAGTTACAAAAATCCACAAAGAGCTAAAATTCTTAGAGCAGCAGCAGGACAAATCAGCTAATCACAGCCTAAACACAAAGAAGACTCAATTGGAGCACACAATACAAATTATTATGTGACTTATGGAAGGTGACAAAATCACTTCAAATCACTTAACCCATTGCACCGCTTACACATGACCTTAAAGGTCCTCCACTTTCCATATCTTTAACCCTTGCCTGTTACCCATCTTTCATAATCAATGCTAAAAGCAAATTTGGAATCAGATATACACTTGCAAAAAGCAAATATCAGCAGTCCCATAAATTGCCTCCTCAAGCTGACACAACTTTAGACACCTCTGCTGCAGGCAGGCAAGCACACAGGTCAATGTACATAATACTGAACAACACTTTAGGAGGAATTTTGAGAGGTCAAGCTCCCGTTTCAACAATACTAAAGCATTAAACAGTTATCACTTTTAATCTTGCACAATAGTGTTTGCTGTTGTGGTCGGGTATGGTTTGTGGCTCACCTGCAGAGGAGGGGTGGAGCAATGGGTTTAGGATGTGGTGTCAGGGAAGGCTGGTTGTCCCAGCTGGCAAGCACAATCAAACCATGCCTTCTCTATTCGAGTAGGACACTGGGACCTGACGAGAGAGCTGTGTGGTGTGTGCTGAGCAGCAGGAAGCAGCTGAAAAGCTTGGCAAGTAGTGGAAAACCTAATAAAGAAACACACTTTTCTTGCAACGATGTGTGCTACTGGTCCTTTATGATTATAGCCGTTTAACTATTAGTAATTAACCAACAGTCACATTAGCTGTCTTTTATCATTAACATAGAAGCTAGCAGGCAATCGTTAGATTAAACAAAAAACAAAAAACAATAGTTACTGTTGGGCTGAATGAGTCACCAATGGGATATGAATCTGTGGCAGACTGGATTACAGATGCCTGGAGAACCAGGTGGGTTGCTGGCTGTGCAGAGCAGCAGGGAAACTGTAGCTGAACTGAGATTATTTTTTGTAGCAAGCTGTGAGGTCAGTTTTAAAATGGTTCAAAAAAAAGCTCTCTGTTTTTTATGCCTTCTTCATTTTAGCATTAGATAGACCTTTATTGTCACTATTACCAGAACAATTAAACACAGTTTGGCATCTCTCCATTTGCAGCTTGTAGGTTTTTACATTCAACATTCTTGAAAGCATAGCTGAAATCAACCTTTTAGAAGTTCATTTTTTAAATTTCCATAATTCTCTTCCTATACAGTAATTTAATTATTTAAATATGTTAGGTACTGTACTGTTGTACCCTTTATTAGTTGGTGCTGAAATATACTTTATCTTCGGCATATGAAAAGAGCTAAATAATCTGTAAAGCGAATAAAACCTCTAAACCTAAATACTTATTTTGTTAAATCTAGCTTATGGTTAGCAAATTTGGTTTACAATTATCATTTACTTTTTCAAGGAATTGCTTCTTCTCCATTCAGAGTTGTTGCAGGATGGGGTCCAAAATTTCATGTGATATTGAAAAATGTTTTTGAGTATTTTTCTGGGGAAATTCTAGTATCACGACAATCCTAAAAGTGAGACTATTTTTTTGTATGATTTTAATTACTGCAGCACAAAACTGCTTCATATGCATTAGTGCAGTAGTGAATGTTGGTGACAGTAATGTATGCTTTGAAATAGTTTGGCTTCGTGTCTGTAGCCACTAGCAGCCTCCAAATCACAGCACAAAGCCTCACCAGCACTGAGAATACACAAACGTGTGTTTTTGTGTACGGTCACATCCCATCAAGTCACAAATTACTAATTATTGTTGAATTGTGAATATCATCGAAGAACTGTTACTTTTAACGCTCTGAGCCCTTTTTGCAATACCATTCCACCAAAACCCCCTCCGCCTGCATACACTCTGGAAACGTCTAGAAGCTGCGAAGTGTCACATGGAACTGTTAATGCACCACAAAGGCTTGATTTGTGATACAAGATGATTCAAATATGGCTTCTTTCTCCTCTTCTTATTCCTTCTGTGTGCGCGGATTGCAGCGAATTGCGTTTTTTCCGGGCCATGTTTTTGTGTGCACGCTAGACGTGTAGTAATCTAAGCAAATGTGATCACACAAACAGGCTACACAGAGAAAAATAAGGCATTTACGTAGAATCCAACGAAATGCAAACGTAAGCGTTTGTACACAGGTGATTCCTCCCGCACGAACAACATAAGCTACATACTGCGAGCACACACCCTCCACGCAGAAGCACGCATATTTGTGTACTATATATACACAGTAGCGATGTAAAGGTAGCCTATATAACAGCCAAACGAAATCCGTTCTTCATCACTCACATTAGTCTGACATCACATAAATCTGTTTACCTCATAAAGACTCACGTCAGCCTTGAATAGGCGATAAAGTCAACAATCCACGAATTAAAAGGCGACTTCGATTTCCATCACCTCTCCGGAGGAGGAATAAAGCACAAAACAGGCCGGCTTGCGTCTCCTGACATTTGATCTTTTGTAGAGGAAGCTGCTGTAAGAAGAAAGCTGTAAGAAAGACAGGTGATGGGAAAATGGGGATAAACAGGCCCGTACCCGCGGATGTTTGCCAACAGAGGTCCAGGACGGCTCGAATCTGTGTGTAATTCCTCCTGTTGATGGGAATATTTGCGGGGGCTTCAGTCGCCGCACGGCCTGGGAAGCGTAAAGAGGTGTGAAGGAGAAGAACAGGAAGCGCAGAGCATCACAAGCAATATCATCTCTCTTCCGTTCATGTTACGCCAGAATCGATTTCTCCCACATATAACGGTAGACAGTCCGATGTCACCTCTCTCTCTCTCTCTCTACTCAGTTCAGTTCAAAAGTGCCATACTGCCAGTTTCTTAAAACAACATTGTGAAAACATCAAAACTTAAATCATAATAGAATAAAATAATAAAAGAAAAGTAACAGAAAAAAACAACAATAAAAAACACAAAGATTAATACACATGTCAGTCAGTTCAATTCATCATGTGGTTTAATAGTCATTTCAGCTTACTAAAAATCAGATCATTCACTGTGTCTCCTAGGAGTATTTGTCATTTTGCAATGTCATTTAGCTTACAGAAATTTAGAATTACAGGACAGAAATGGTGAAAGTAGGTGTTCCTTCACTGAATGATTTCCATTTTAGGAGGCAATTAAAGTATGAAGGGTATATAGATGTTCATTGGTGATTGTTTGTCAAGGAAATCTAGTATTATTTTTGCTTTATTTGCATGATTTATTGAATAAAAAAAAACTTTCAAGTCCATTTCACACAAAAGGTTCTATTACAGAATTCTACAATAAGGTATATGTGGCAAAATATGATACCATTGAATAAATGCATTGGTAAAACTATTAGCTGTTAAAAATGGAGACAAACCGATGCAACCATTTATGACCATGCAACTATGTAGAACAACAAAAAAGCTTGCTTATAACCTTACTGAATTGAATGCAAGTTGAATGCAAAGACACTAAAATCATTAGCAAAGAACCTTTTCAATTTTATACCAAACTTTATTCATCTGCATATACTCAGGGTCTGGAAAAAATAAAAGGCTTCATATTCAAAAATTTATGAATTATTTATGGTGTGGCTCTGACCTAAAAACAGAAATTGGACAATATGATTCTAAAATTGGCACTCAAAGGTCAGATGGACTTACAACCAAGTTCTAAAACATATAGAAAACAAAGAACTTCTGCAAAGCACGAAGCAAGGCATAATAATCCTCATCCCCAATCAGGGTAAAGACAAACGGGTACTGGATAAACCTGGGTAGACCAATTACATTACTAAAGATTATAGACAGATTATAAACCTTTATCAGGCTGTATCACAACAAGACTAGAAAAAAGGCTCGTCTTAAATGCTAGGTGCAACACAATCCGGGTTTTTAAGAGGAAGAGTGAGCCAAAATAACATTACATGGGTTTTAGACTTGGTTTGTAGAGAAAGTTGTTGGCATGTTGACACTCGGTAGTCCACATGAAAGGTTCCTTTGGACTACACAGATGGGTTAGAGGAGCCACTACCATACAAGAATTTCAGCAGAAACATCTACAATAGTCAACCAAACCCAAGAATTGCCTGAGCTCACGTCTTGTGGTAGGCACAAGACGTGGCTGATTAAACATGAATACAAAAGAAGGCAAAAGCGAACGGGGCGAAAACTAACCTGAAACCTAAACTGGGAAATAAACTATGAAGATTGTGACGAGAGACATGGACATGAAACTGAACAGGTACATGCGACTATGGAACTATGAAATAAACCGAACATGAATATGAACCTGATCAGCAGGAAGAACTCTGAGACATGACGAGGCAGGACATGAAACCAAACAGATGACCTGATAAAGAACAGTAAGAGACAGAGGACTTAAATACACAGGAGGGTAATGAGGGAAGTGGAAACACCTGGAGAGGCACAGCTCACACAAATGAACATGATGACGCCATAGGGGAAGTAAAACAAAACACACAGAACATGCAGACACCCAACTCTTCAAAATAAAACAGGAAACATTGAGAGACATGACAACACAAGCTAGATGATTAGAACATAGAACACATGGAGAGACAAATGCACAGGTATAACTGAAAGTAAAACACTGAGGACAAGACAGACCACATAGAGGACAGGAAAAGACTCATAACTAAGAAGACATAGAAGAACATAAACTAGACTAAAACTCAAGGCAAACTAATAATAATACTAGAACTTAACATCCTTACAATATAACATAAGAAATAAAAAAAATACTAAAATACTAAAAATGCTGGGTCACAGACCCAGCCCCTGACATATATGATCAGTCCAGCAAGAAGAATATATCACAATATCGTCCCTGTACACATTACAGTTACTAATGTTTCCCAACACACAATTCATAAGTCGTTGAAAAGTAGCTGGTGCATTTCCCATTCTGAATGCCATTATTGTCTGTGTATTGCAGAAAATGGTCTGGAATAATAAAAGCTGAAATATCAGAGACTCAGAGGAAGTCAGAAGAACCTGCCAGAACCCTTTCAACAAATCTAATTTTGTTTTATAGATAGCTGCTCCGATGTCTATCCAGTCTTCCATGCGAGACAAGGGAAATGAATCTGGGACTGTAACTGTATTTACTCTTCGAAAATCAGTACAAAAGCAAGAAGAACCATCTGACTTATGTGTCAGAAGACATGGAGAGCCCCAAGAGCTATAACTTGGTACAGCCAAACCATTTTCAAGAGAGTACTGTACCTCTTTTTTATCAATTACCTTTTGAGTGGGGGGCAATGGTATGAATGTTGTTTAATAGGGGACGCATCCCCCACATCAGTGGGGACCTGCTTCAATAGCAAGGTCCTAGAGGGTACATCTCCAAACAGAGAAGGGTATGTTTGGATAAGACTTTCCACATCATCCTTCTCATCACTAGGAAGATAGGAAAGGTATGCATTCAAGGCCTCAAGAATTATGGATTTTGCAAGTCTACCACAATTTTGACTTTCACTACACTTTTTCAAACCATCATCAAGTTTATGGGTGCAGACACAAGAGAGACAGAAGCAGGTTTTAGAGACTCCTCACAATACGAGCCTTCACTATTATCTTGCCTGGAATGAAAGAGTTTCAGTAAATTTATATGACAGAGGCGTGTTTGGTGCCTTCTATCAGGAGTGTGAACAATGTAGTCTGTGTCATTTACTCTGCTTTTTACCCCAGATGGACCTGCAAATTGTGCTAACAGAAATGGACCAGGTGTGGGCACCAGCATAAGTACAATGTCACCAAGTTGGAAAGAATGCTGTACTGTCTTTCTGTCATTCTGCTGCTTCATATTTCCTGGAACTGCTGACAAAGACTTCCTGGCTATAGAACGAGTGTGGTATAGACATTCCCGACACTGTGTGAGAAACTCAAGCACATTTGGTTGTGGCTGCATGTCAGCAGACAAAAACTGTTCCTTTAGAGCTTTCAGTGGCCCTCGTACACTGTGTATGAAAACCAATTTAGCAGGGCTAAAATCAGTGGACTTTTGTTTTGCTTTGCAAACTGCAAACAGTAGAAAAGGTAGCCCTTCCATTTTCTTTCAGTCTGAAGACATCTTTCTAGTACGCCTTGTGACTGGGGGTGGTAAGGGCTGGAGGGGATATATTTAATGCCAGGTGATGGTAAATTCTGCTGAAACAGTTTTGACTGAAAATTGCTACTTTGGTCAGTTTGAACAACTTTGAGTAGACCAAATGTTGAGAAGAATTTAAGTAGGGCCTTAATTAATGTTGGGAACAGTGATTTTTCGAAAAGGAATGGCTTCAGGAAACTGGGTTGCAGCTAGTGTTGGTCAAGTTACTTGAAAAAAGTAATTAGTTACTAATTACTGATTACTTCTCCAAAAAAGTAATCCCATTACTTTACTGATTACTTATTTTCAAAAGTAATTAGTTACTTAGTTACTTAGTTACTTTTTAAAAACATGATACACAACCTGAATACGTAATGAAACAATAGACCTTTCAGCCCAATTCTACTTTTTCTGCATAATCCATCATATAAAATTGAATCAAATGGAAAGTCTCTTTCTAAAAAAATATTTTATTAGTTTTAATCTTTTAACTTCACGCATTAAGCAAAAATTAAATTATATGCATCAGTCTTTGACTTAAAGAAATGTGTTTAACATTTACACCTATTTTCTCCATATTCCAGCATATAAAATAAAATAATGTTTTGTGTTTACACTCACTCTTTCAAATAGATGCAAGTAAAACACAGTAGAAAATAAATAAAATCAAAGACTCAGCAGCACTGAGTCCTGTTGCTCTTCAGTCTATTGTCACCTGTTTAGCAGGAGTGGGGCGGGTGGAGGTTTGCCCGGTGGAAGCGGTCATGTCAGTGGGAGGATCCGGGGGTTTCTCTGTGAATTTCACATTCCCGTGGCAGCGTGCTCGGTGCTTGCTCAGATTTGAAGTTAAATTTTTCGCTGTAAAAAGAAGTTTTCTTCCCACGCAGAGTGTACAGTGGACGCTAATGTTTTTGTCACTTTTTACAAACTAAAAATTGAAGTAATGGAAGTACGTCCACGGTTTAAACGCTGCACGGTCGTACTCTCTCCTACACTCCATATTATCCATTGTTGATCTACACATGTCTGTTGCTGCCACGGACGTCGCACACTTGTACGTCATTTTCATGAGACACTCTCACAAACAAAATCACGACGGTTTAGTAACGCAGTAATGCAGCGTTCTTACGGGAAAGTAACAGTAATCTAATTACTTTTTTTGCGATATTAATCCCTTACATTACTCGTTACCTGAAAAAAGTAATCAGATTACAGTAACACGTTACTTGTAACCATCTCTGGTCGCAGCACACATGATTGGCAAGAGAAACTGATTACCAACTTTTGTTCTTGGTAGGGGACCCACACAATCCACCAAGAGACTCTCAAAAGCTCACCAACTGGAGGGATGGGTTTAAGGGAAACAGGTGGTACCATCTGGTTAGGTTTATACATGATTTGGCAATCCCTGCATGCTCCACAGAACTTGGAAACATTTTTCTTCAGACCTGCCCAGAAAAAATGCTGAAGAATGTAGTCATAAGTTTTAGTGATTCCCAAATTATCTTAAATATGATCCCACTATCTCAATTAATCAGCTAGATACCACAGGCCATTCACATGGCAGTAGTTAAACTGCTACTTAAAAAGCCATGACTTGACCCAACTGTCTTAGCTAATTATATCAGATCAGGTTTCAGAGCCCATCACAGCTCAGAAACAGCTTTAGTGAAGGTTACAAATGATCTTCTTATGGCCTCTGACAGTGGACTCATCTCTGTGCTTGTCCTGCTAGACCTCAGTGCAGCGTTCCATACTGTCGACCCTAATATTCTATTAGAGCGATTAGAGCATGTTGTAGGTATTACAGGTACTGAGCTGCAGTGGTTTGAATCTTATCTAATAGACTCCAATTTGTTCATGTAAATGGAGAGTCCTTGTTACACACTAAGGTTAACCATGGAGTTCCACAGGGTTCTGTGCTAGGACCAATTCTTTTTATATGCTTCCCTTAGGGCAGTATTATAAGAAGGCATAGCATACATTTTCACTGCTAAAGTTGCACCCAGCTTTATCTATCCATGAAGGCAGATAACACACACCAACACTGCAGGAATGTCTTAAAGACATAAAGACCTGGATGACCTCCAATTTTCTTCTTCTAAATTCTGATAAAACTGTGGTTACTGTACTCTGCCCTAAAAATCTTGATGTCGTTTCTGACCAGGATTTGTCTTTCAGTGGACATATTAAACAAATATTTAGGACTGCTTTATCCAATTTGCGCAATATCTCTAAAATTAGAAACATCCTGTCTCGGAGTGATGCTGAAAAGCTAGTTAATGCATGTTGATCAGGATGTCATAAAAACTCCCTGAAAAGCCTTTGGTTGATCCAAAAAGCTGCAGAAATAGTACTGACAGAGAAAGCATATTGCTCCTAAACTGGTTTCTCTTCATTGGTCCCAGCTTAGGCTCTGGAGGCTGCTGCCTCCTTCCCAGGCCCAGCTCCCTCCGCAGTCGTGTTTCACGACACTGTTTCTCCAAAGTCTGAACCTTATCACGGGGAGTTGGGGTACTGCAGTGGGTTTCTCATGCAAATCTCACTGACGTTCTCGCTCTTTCCCTGATGATGCCGCAAAGCTCTCCAATGTGGTGAGTTTACTGAAGAGCAATGGCAGACAGAGGCTTTTTTTTCTATTGCAGCTTGCCAGGGTAATCACAGTGTCGCAGAGTTTTTTGTCGATTTCAGAATGGCTGCGGTGGAAACTGGTTGGCCGGAATATGCGCTGCACAGAGTTTTTTTTTCTTTAAATGCTGAATGATATGTTGAAAGACCAACTCACTTGTTGCAATGAGGAAATGTTTCCCTCGCCCTCCGCATTGGCAATTGCTTAAGAGAAAGAAAAGCAGAGAAGGGAGCTTGTTCATGAGGTCATATCATAGGGCTCAGCTGTGTCTCGCAACTCTCTTGCTGCCTCCCCCTTGTGGAACTGATCAGCAGTCCCTCTATTGCAGCAGCACTTGTTTGATCCTGCCAAAAGATCCCGCCTGCCGGTAATCTTGGAGGTACTGGTGGGCGGTTCCCAAGCCCCGTCTTTTGTTCCCCGTAAAACTCTGCCACCAACAAGTATCTCATCCCCTCCATGCTTTTGTGGACTGGGGTTGCAAAACAGAACCTCATAAGACACAAAATTAGTACGACACCTGAACCTACCTCTGAAGCCCCTTTGACCTCCCATACCTGCCATCACTTTTAATAATAAGGATTTTGCTATGATCACTCACAAAAATGACCCAGTACAGTTAATCACCTCTGGCAGTCACTGGGAGATTATAACATTCTACACATTCATGTGTCTAGATACTCCACTCATCCTCTGTTTTCCCTGGCTGGACAGGCATTATCCCCATATTGACTGGAATCTGTTTTGTCATGGCCATTGTCTCGAGTCTGCCGTCTTCCTTCAAGCCCCGTAACCCCAGATCACTCACTTTCCGCTCTTCCCCAGCCTTGCCTCAATGCCTAAGGAATACCATGACCTTCAAAGAGTGTTCAGCAAAGACATTCCCCTGTCACTACTGCCTCACCGCACCTATGACTGCGCCACTGACTTAATCCCTGGTGCCCTCTCCCCTCAAGCTGCCTGTACAACCTTTCACAGGCTGAACAGGGGGACGATGAAAAAATACATCTGGGAGTCATTGGCAGCAGGAATCATTCGGTGTCACGGTCGTGGGGAAAATAGGACCCAAAACGCAGGACTCTTCACTGTAAACAGTGCATTTATTTACAGTGCAGCAAATGACAATAAATCCCTGTGTGCTCCTCTGACTCCCATGTCGTGTCTTCTTCCCAAAAGTCCATGCTCTCTGCTCCTGTGTGTCCGCACACCCTGTGCTTGCTGTCCTCTTGTGTTCCACGCTCCTCCTGAGGGGAAATAACAGAAGCAGTAGTCAAGACACTTAATTCCAGCAGGCATACACTTACTGAACTTTAACTATGCTAGAAGACTTACTTGGAGACTAACACAACAATCCAGCGTCGAGGAGCGCTCAGCCACACTGTTAAGTAGCTCCCCGACGAGGCTTGATCAGCTCCAGGTGTGTGTGATCCTCCTCTGCAGGTGTGGCCAGGCTCCTGGCTGACACACCCACCAGGCCTGAAGAACTGGTGCTCTACCACACCACACACACAAACCCACCTATACATACAAACATGGAAACGAGGGACAGTAGCACCAAATATACGCATGTCCATCAAACATAAGCAAGTCCATAGACTGCTCATGAACCCTGGGTCCCTCAGACCCAGGTCCCTGATATTCCGCCCTCCACTTCTCCGGCATGAGTGGATATTTTCATGCACAGAAAGATAAGACACTGAGACCCTGTACTGATTATCGGGCATTAAATGAGGGCTGAGAACAAGTATCGCTTGCTTTTGATTAATTCATTGTTTAAACCCCTTCATGGAACCACGGTGTTTACTAAGCTGAATCTCCGCAATGCTTACCATCTCATTTGCACGAATGGACGATGAATGAAAGACAGCTTTTAACACCCCACTTGAGTATCTCGTTATGCTGGAAAGTGGCAGGGGCTCCGAACAAGCCAAACATAAGTGTGAATAATTGGTATAAATCATACGGAGTGAAGAAGGACGTTTTTTCCTTGCACTCTGGAGACAAGGGAATCTCCCAGTAGGCCTTGGTTAAACCCAGTGTTGTGAAAAAGCAAGCATCCGGTCCAGGAGCTCGTCGACCTGGGGCATGGGATAAGCATCAAACTGTGACACCTCATTCAACTTGCATTAGTCGACACAGAACCGTATAGACCCATCTTTCTTCACCACAAGAACTATGAGGCAACACCATGCACTGTGTGACTTACTATTATTTCTATTACTCCCAGCTTTAGCATTTCAGCCTGTGTGAGATGGTTATCACAATGGAGGAAGGATGGAATGGCGAAAATTTGGCACCTCTGGCCCCAACTCATCTCTCTCCTTCACCTGGCTCACCAGAAAGGGGTTTCAGTCTCTCTCCATGCTTTTAGAAGGTTGAGGTGATAAATCTGCATAGCTTTGACCATACCACTTCATAGTTGACATCCCCCACTCGCTATGTGACCACGAATGGTCCTTGCCACTTGGCAAGTAACTATGAGCTGGAAGAAGGGAGTAAGACAAGCACTTTATCTCCTGGTAAAAATCGCCTGAGTTTAGCCCCTCTGTTGTACAGGCACTGCTGAAGTTCCTGGGCCCACAGCAGATTTTCCCATTATAACCTCCCCAACATCTGTAGCTTTGCTCTCAGGTTCAGAATGTACTGGATTTAATTTTTCGCTCCAGTACCTCGAGTATCATGAGTCGGCATTCCCAGCAAAAATGTCCTAACCCTAACCCGCACAGCCAACACTCCTGCCCTGACGTATGTGTGGCCCTCTGCGAGCTGAGTACAGCATCTGCCAGGACCTTGGGAGTCAGAGAAGAGATGAAAGAGGTTTTTGATCATGGCCAGCGGTCCTCGGTGGTTGGTGTCGCACATGGACACACTCACTCACACACACACACACACACACACACAGAGGCTGGAGCCGTTCACTCTGTTCTGTTCTGCTCCTACTCTCGTTCCGCTCAGTCTCAGTCTGTCTCTGCTTCTCCAGACTCCAGCTGCTAACAAAGGGAAAAAGTAAGTAGTGTGACAGGCATTAGCTGTTTCTGCCAGCCTGCCCTGATCTGAGCCCCAAACCACACCCTGCCACAGACCCTAAACTACTTGAACATTTCACACCCATAAGTCTGCATAATAATGATTAGAAATATTACCCCGTGAAACACGGCTGCGGAGGGCACTGGGCCTGGGAAGGAGGCAGTTCGCTCTATGTAGTAGTGTCCTGATGACACCCAGTTATGCTCCAGTGGATGATGAGGGTCAAACCTTAAATACTGATCCGTATGTGTAGGTTTACGGTACACATCAGCTTTTAGATGTCCCCCATTACTGATGGAAATCTCACAGTCTAAGAAGGCTAACCTGCCACTTTTCATATCCTCCCTGGTGAATTTGATGTGTTCGTCCACCGAGTTAATGTGATCCGTGTATTGTGGTACGTCCTGAGATTTGATTTTCACCCAGGTGTCATCCACATACCTGAACCAATGACTTGGTGGTGTTCCAGGGTAGGATAACAAAGCCCTCTTTTCCACTTCTTCCATGTACAAATTGGCCACGATGGGCGAAACTCTCTGCCTGTAGCACTGACCCTTGTATGTGAAGTAGGTGGAATTAAGACACAGTTCCAATTGTTTCATCTGCCTCCATAATGACATCTCTCACCTTCTCAACAAAATCCAAGGTGTTCTGGATGTGGTGTTCAGAACTGCCTACCAGCAGGTTGAGGATCAAAGTCAGAAACTTGGAGATTTTATAGGTGACCGAGTTGATCATACAAACAATCGGTCTTAAAGGTGCACCCTGTTTATGTATCTTCAGTAAACCATGCAGATTTAGTGTAGATTCCCCTGGGTATAGCCTGTGGTATGAATACAGGTCAATAGCATTGTCTTGTTCTAACTGCTTTAGATAATCTATCACCCTCTTCCTGTAACCACTTCCTGGCTCTCCTTTCAGGGGCTAAGTATTTTTCTCCGTATATTCTTCAGACTCCACATCTCTGTCTCTATTCAGCGGTTCTATTACTAGTATAAGAAATGCTTACAAAACTTAATGAAATGCTTTCTGGAACATTTATTGAATTGGAGATTATGTATCGGAATTTCAGGCGCAGGACCACGCCTCGAAACACGCTCCTTCCGGTTGTCATCTATATAGGTTCCCCCAGTTCTGCAAGTTGTTCATTCTCGTTTACGTGCCCCACCCTCCCTCCCACCTTGTTCTCAATTCTTTAATTTCTTTATTTCTATTTAGTGCATGTGGATCCGCCAGGCCCGGGAGCCATCGCCAGTCATCTTCGAGGCCTTCCCCAAACCGCAGCTCAATTCATGTCAAAGCATTCACTTTTACCTACTAAAACGCTGTCAAACCTAAAATGAGGACGTGGGC
>VUQG01032522.1:18597-35583 GCA_015106755.1 Etia nguti | reverse complement strand
TCCATTCCCACCCCCATGCACGCACATGCAAATACTCAGCTATCATCCAACATAGGGACAGACATAAATAGACATTGTACACACAATCACACTCCCCTAACATACTCTATACCCCAGGTCCAGGTACACCTGCCCCCAGAGGGGGAAACTGCACCTAGACCCAGGGGATCCATCCTTGCTTTTGAAATAAAATCATGTGGTTTAATTCGGGCGGTCCTTCATCAGTGACATTTAAGAGTCAAAGCAATAAAGTGCAAGTCTGTCATTCTTTCGCTATTAAATACCACCGATCCCCACTGATGTGCTGCTAAAAAAATGCTTGGGAAACTAACTTCAGCTGAACAGCAGTACAGAATGAACGGTTGTAGAGCAGCACAGACTGGCTGTGAAACATCTTTCAGTAGCTTATGAAGGGACATTGAATAGTTTGTTTTTATCACTTGCAACATTGGTGACGCCAGAAAAATAAAAAAAATATGGAAATGTAGGCAAACAAACACAGCAAAGAGAGGCCTGTCATGTCAGGATTCCTGAAAACACTTTTGTGTTGCGATGTGAAGCGTCATACACACACCCCAAGGTTCAGCTGTGACTCTTTATCTTGGATATGCAGCGATCACAATATATCCAAAGGCAAATATGTGTTACGACAACCAAAACCAACACAAAGAAGTCAAACTACACCTTCAGTAAAGTCCTTCAGTCCTATATAAGACTCTAAATTCACAATCTTTTATGAACAACACAGGTAAGGACGAAGTTAAAGAAGAATCATATGTATACACATTTTATGGAAGATAAAGTGTCAGCCTTTTGGTTTCCAGAAAGAAAGTGGTGTAGTAGAAAGTCAGTTCTCTCTTACTTGTTTATGATGGTAAGAAAATCTTGTACCAGGAGAAGCAGAATATGACTGAGCAGAAACCCCCCAAAACAGCAGCAGAATGTGCCTTCGGGGATAATGATGCAGCCTCATATCATCTTGCTCCCTGCTCTGCACTGTATGCTGTCTGCTGTAGTAAAATGGATGCAGTGTCTCTGTGTTTCCCCAGGGCGAGGTGAAAAAGGGAGACTGCCACCCCCCAGAAAATAGGCAGCATGGTGGATCAGTGGTTATTGCAGTGTTAGTGCCACCTCACGGCATGAAAACCATGGATTCAAATCTCCTGGTCATCTGAGGCCTTTCTGAGAGGACTTTGGAAGGAAGTGGAAGTACGTGGAGGAAACCTGCACGGGGATAACATGAAAAGACAAATGTGTTAGGCTGCCATTTTTAAATTGGCTGTAGATGTGTATGAAAGGTAGATAAAGGGCTTGAATACACTGAAAAGAGTGCTATAGGTGCGTGTTACAATTTAAAGAATAAAGTATTTAAAATGTAAACTTTAAATGGGGCATAACTTCACATCCTGTAACCTGGTGAGTGGAACACATGTTTTAATGTAAAAGTGAATGTGTTTAATAAAAACCAAACAGTATGTGGAAGCAAAATAAAAGAGCTAGTGAAAGCTACACTGCACTTCTTAACACATATCATTCAAAATTAAAAAAGGCCCCAAGGGTCATTTCAGACAGCAGGGATAAACACCCGGTGATGACTTGTTAAAAGAAGTTCAGAGAATTCATAATCATCGAACAGTGTTAGCAGAGGTATTAATTTAAAGTGGTATCACACTCTTGCTCTAACATTTATTTCACATCCATTCATTTTTGTATCCAGCAGTCTAACTAGTTTAGTATAAATATCCTTGTCCCCAGTAATTATGTGTAAGCAAGATCAAGACATATAATTGCTCCAACACCTACCATCCTCTCCTACCAGACTCAGAATCTGTTGGCAGTAAACAAAGAGCTGGGCGTGTTGGCACTATGATTACGTCATTTTGCTAAACAGCTAAGGTTGTCTGTGGACAGCTGCTAAGGTGGCCACTTCCATTTGACAAGAAAATGTCTTTTGAACAAAGTGACTGTTTTAGTCTTACTCTCACCTCTGTGAGAGTAACAAAAAACCAAATAAATAAAAAGATAAAAAATGCAGTCTGTACAGTGAACTGCAATGTAAAGCAGCAGGTGAGAAGCTACAGGAAACAGAATGAAATGAAAGTGTGATGCAGTTTGACAAGCTGTTTGTTTCTGAAACTGCAGATCTGAGATTTTCAAGACAAGTTTGAAATCATGAAGTTGAACTAAAGGCTGCTGAGAACGTGATTATGATTGACATGGTAATTATTGCTTTGGGAATGTCACACATATATGTATATTTATAGCCAAACATCATGGAGTCTGACATTAGATAACACAGAAGGAGCAGGGCTCAACTAAGTAACCAGGGTTATGTGTTTATCTTGTACAAAAATAAGTCCTAAGTCTGTAGTGAGTGACTGAATGCTCCGCTTTAAAATGTAACAAAGGCTAGTTCATGAAAATGGTGCATTTCCTACCGTTTCCTGCATCTGCATTCTGAGCGTCCTATTTGAAAGAAAATATAAAGAAATCAAATCATTCTGCGAAAAATACTTTAATGCAAAGAGATTTCAAGGTTTGGTCTGAAAAGGTCATCAGGTGACCCACTGCAGACTGAGATAAATGCAAGATTCCACCACAGGGCTTCTCCACCGTCACTGCTTTTGTGGCTCAACACCAACTCTGCTTGCCACCAGCACAACATCACACAGCCTGTCTGACAGATCGCCACGGTGTTGATTCCATTAGAGCTGAACAAGAGTTAGTGTTCAAATATAAGGTCACAGAGCAACAGTGCGGTCCCCCTGGTATCATAACGACAGCTTGTCGCTCTCTCTATTAAACACTTAAAGAAATCCAAGGTTGGAAAAAATGGCATATATGATATGATTTGGAACCACTTAAAAAGCCACAACTAATATAGAAACAAAAAATTCCCAATTTAAAAAAACAAAACAAAACTGTTTGTGTCCAGAAAGTCTGCATGTACATGTTCCATCAGCCTGCCTCATTTTACGAGCTTTGAGAAAGTATTCTTTTTCTCATCATCTAACTCAAAAACTAGAAGTTGTACACTGACAGCTTCCCCAGGTGCATGTGCAACTTTTATTAAACTTTGATCAATTAACTCTGAATAATTGAAAGAAAACTTAATGAACTGGGAAATTTAATTAAGTGAGAAAGTACACACACACACACACACACACACACACACACACACACACACACACACACACCTGAGGTACTTAAGACATCACACCCAAGTTTTGAATTCAAAACCTGCATCTAACGTTCTGTTCAGCTGTGGCTACAAAACTTCACTTATCAGTCAGAGAGCCACTGAAATCTGCATTTAATTAGTCAAATTACCAGCTCACCGTTTAGACAGGAACTCCTCTGCTGACTGATTTATTCCAGCACTCCCTTTTAAAGATGCTCGGGTTTTCAACAAAACCGTTTCTGGCATCAGAGGTACTTTTTGCTTTCTGTGATGGCAATGGACAAGGGAGCCCTTTGTAGCTGTGGGCAGCTATGTGACAAACATGAAAAAAATATGATGTGCTTGTGATATACTGCAGTCCAGGGTTTGTTTTGTTGACAGGACAGTCACATGATGGGAAAAGTAATAGTAGAGCTGGACAATGAAATGAAAAATGCACAAAATGCATGCCAAAATGAGTCAAAAAAGAACTTTAATTATAATATCCACTCACTAGTTTGCTTATTTTTTTTAACTGGCACACAGAAATGCCAAACATTTGATCACTGTTTTCAAATTTCAGAACATGGAACTCCAACGTAGCATGCTACTGAGACAAAGATTAAGTTTACCAAATAATGCAGGAACACTGATGTTGACCAGATGACATTTTGCTGTTGTTGTTAGAGACTGGAGAAACCACTGCAGTGTGGCAAGTTTGTGTAAGGTGAAGGTCAAAAAGAAAAGTCTGGGCTGTTCTGCCTTTTGAGACTCAGTTGTGCAACCCACCACTATCTCCATGTTATTCTCTGTTCAAAGACCCTTTATTTGTCATCTGTCCAGCACAGGCATCTAGACTCTAAGAGTTCTGTTTGATTTCCTACCATAATTGGGGAAAATCATGGTAATAACTACTTTATTACTGAAAATCTGAAAAAATAAAATTCAGAACTCTTCTTACTGAACTAGAATTAATAAGTGAGCCTTAGCACCTGAAGGCCGATGGACAAAGTGGCAAGGAGGAGATAAAGAGCCGTGCTGATTGCTGATCCATGCAAAATGAATTTGCACTCACCCTGTATGCACATACATGGGTATTTAGGTGAACTTAGCTTTTTCTAAACCTTTTGGCATTTCTTCCACATGTAAACAACATTTTAGTTGACTGTAAATTGAGTTAAAAAAAAAAAAAAACTTCTCCCAGAGTGAAGATTTTCAGAAACTCAACTGAAAACAGTTTTTTCATATTATTTGTATGCTATAACAATGCTCATTGGTTTGGCATGCTCTTGACAGCAGGTTTGTGATGTTTCATGTTTCCTGATATTATTCAAAATAAAATAAAAAAATTTCTGTGTTTAAATATTACTTGTGTACATGTAAACATAACCAAATAACCAACAAAAACTCTGAAATCCTGAAATGAACAAGAACATAAAGAACAGAAGGGCAAGAATAAAGTAAATTCATAATTTCTACAATAAATAAAAACATCTTCAGCCCATTGAACCCTCATTTATGTTACACATAAGCTACTAAGTGGGATGAGGATTTGCTATAAATGGACAGTTCAGTGTGTACTCCTTCCACGCTGACATTAAAGTTACATCTGAATGTATGTGGATAATAACACATTTGTCATTCTATGCACAGCACTGTGCATAATTTTCAGTTTCCACACCAACGTGTTAACAATAAATATACATGAATTCACTTTTAGTGTTAAATCTTATTCCATAAATTACTGTTCTCCAACCACACATCTCCAGCCCACATATCAGCAAACACTGATTCTGCAGGGCTGCATTCAAAACAGCCATCACACAGGTGATTTCACTGATTAGTCCTCCATCTGTGATTGAAGGTGTGCTTATCAGCAAAATCAGTGGGTGAAGTTTTCTTTCGTGGCACCTGCTGCTCTGCAGGCTGGCAGTGTTTTGCGGTAAGGACACAGCTGGGTAAACGAAACACACACACACACACAAATGCATATGCACTGTTTTCATCCAAAATTTATTCCACCTAGATCAAACAATCAGCCTTTTCCATCTGGAAAGTCTAAAAAGTCTTTCGAGCCTTTTTTTACGAGTTTGGTTCACCTGAAACACAAATCCTTGGCATTAAAACTGGACAGATTAGCAGATTTACATTTGTGGTGTCATAATAATAATAAAAAAATCTTCAGAGAAATTAAAGGCCATCTGTGCCTCAATGCGCTGCATATGACATTTTCTACGTGTGGTGAATAAAGTCCAAGAATTACCTGCTTTATATGAGAAATCTGTAAGGGATATGAAATTCAAAATACAACTGAAGGTAAATGATATTTTTAGTCTGTATATTTGTAAGTATGCTTATGCTTTTTCCCTTGCATCTCATGCTACAACATAGACCACATATATCACAGCTGAAATCTTTGGGGCTCTTTTGAAATAGTTTTTTTTTTTGTTCCCTTTAAAAAAAATTATTGGCATGTTTTATTCCTTTGTGCAAGTTTAGGATAACTTAAAAGGCTAACTGAACATTAGAAAGTCAATTTTCAATTATTAAATTAGCACTCCTCAGAACTGTTCTGCTGAAGCAATGAAATTTGGTAAGTCAGGGGTTTAGTGAAGTTCAGTTAGACAGTGAAACAGGAAGAACAGGTGTTGGTCAATTTCAGGCTTCTGATAAAACAGTAGACAAAAGTCTTTTAGCTGGGACAAGTTTCAGTGCTGTCATATGTGGTTTTACAAAACTCTAACTGCGTTCTTCAGGGCATAAAAATGCTCAGATTTTATTATCTGTTTTGTTAATTTCTTATCTGATCTTGAGTCTATCCCATTTGTAATGGGGAGAGAGGAAGGGTACACTATGGACAGGTCACTAACATTTGAGAGACAATCATTCACACCTAAGGCCACTTTAGAGCTGACTAACAAGCTGTGGGAGAAAGCTAGAGTGCAAAGAGAGAACACCCAAATTCCACACAGGAAGGCCTCAGCAGTGTGAGCTGACGGTGCAAACAACTGCACCGCCATGCAACGACCTCAGTTTTCACAATTGTAATTTGTTGGCAGCTTGTTAATGGTAATGTATCAACTGAGGATTGCATTTGAATGTAAAATGTCCTTTACATTTCTCACTCCATTTTATTTATCCCCTTCCTGTCGATTGTGCAAACAAGTTGTGATTTTATTCATAATGCAAATGCTACTAACAGCAGATAATACTCATCTGCCGTTAGTAGCATTCTGCTAGGCCTGACACTTATGATTTCTTAAACTTCTGTGCAAAATTGTTCTTCAGATCTTACATGTCCTACTTTCTTGAGCAATAAACTCTGCAGTACACGCTCAGAGAAGTCAGCTATGCAACACCCGCCACTTGCCAAATGCCAGAGCAAGTTGTTCATTCAGCATAGGTGGTTCAGCATAATGAATTTCACATTTGTTAATTTAGGTTTAATGGAATTCAGTGGCATAAAATTGGGAAAGGAAATTAGTTTTATGTCATCAGCTTTCAACATGCTGTATTTGTAAAAGAGCAGAGCAAGCAAAACTTCAATGATGTTGTTAAAACTCAGACTGTAGTGTATTCAATTTTCTCTAGCTGCAGTGTGCAATCCATCATTAAAACAATGGCCCCATAAAAAGTGCATTCATTCATTGCACTGTAGGAATAATGTTACAGTATGAATCTGATTGTCTCATCAGATTTCTCAGTAAATAGCTGCTCTGAAAAGAAGGGACACATTAATCAAACACCAGGACTAAAATGAGATGTACAATGCCCTCAGCCCCAGCCCACACCGTTTCTTCGCTCAGACTTCCTTTCGGCGTGAGTCTGAATCAGAGCCTTTTATAGAATGTATCTCTAGCATTAGATTCCAAATGACCAATTCAAGAGTTCAGGAGTTTAATAAATGGAGATTTTATGAAATTGGCTCAGAGGCACCCAGTATAGCTCAGCGGGATGAGCTGGCGACCCATATGCCATAAGGCCACTGCAGAGGCTGGGGGTAGCGTCTGCTTTGAGCCCATCGACTGTGGGTCATCCCCCTGCTCTCTCTTACGGCTTTCCTGTCTTCTCTACACTCTCTTATCTCAACAAAGGCTAAAAATCCCCCAAAATATAAAATGCCAGCATTGGGATAGATAGGGGCTCTCAGCTGGTGAATTCCTGCTGCGCGGCCTGATAACTCAAAACTAAAGGTGCATCAAACAAATCTTTGACGTCCGATTTCAAGATGAAGGGTCATTGTTTTGACACACTGAGCACATTGATGACCAACAAAAGCTCTACTCAAAAATAGTTTTGTTTTTTGGATTTGGTGACTCATTAGAAGTAGGTGTAGCAACCAGTTTACAATCACTGTAATCACTCTCAGACAGACTAGCGACGGTCTACAAGTTACTGTTGCCTAATTTATAAACACAGACATTGCCAAAACATTCAATTTGAGTCACTTGTCATCTGCTGGTCCCTCTTCGCAATAGGTGCCATCTAATGGTATCTGATTATATTCCTGGCCAACGTGATGTCCCGTGCGGACGTTCCAGGTACTGGGTTACATCCATACTCCTACAGGCATCAATAAAGACTATATTTAACTTACTAGGTACCCAAACTTCATCTGTTGGTCCTAATTCCTTCTAGCATCTCAGGTAATTAAATAACTGAATTCATCTATTTCCAAACCAACACTCAAGCCTCATACTTTGAATAACTTTTTAAAAAAAACATTCAACAAGCCAAGCAGATGGACAGACAGTGGAGTAAACAGTTTTTTTATCTTAAACTTGTTTAGTGTGGACGTAGAGCTGACAGGAAGATTATTGTCTGACAATAACACACATACACTCTATGATACGCCATCATTCACTGTCTGGCTCTGATCATATACATCTGTGAGTCCATCTGTCCATCAGCATGGAGAAGAGGGAAAAAATGCCGTTATCAAATTAGCAGCAATAATTTATAGATCACATGGCAAAACAAAACAGAAGGAGCATCAGAGGAATTCAATAATACTTTCCAAGTTTGAAGTCAGTCACAAGCAGTTTTGTTATGATGTTCAAAAAGGCGAACAGATGGATAGAGAGTCAAGCAAGAAAAAAAAGGAAATATTTACCTTAAATGCAACCCCAGTTCCAAAAATGTTGAGATGCTTTGTAAGAAGTTTAAAAAAAAAATCTCTTAAACATGCTTTATTTACAGTGCAACATCTAAATCACAAAATGTTTAAACTAAGGATGTACAGTTTTTAAAACAAATATTAGTTCATTTTGAACTTGATGGCAGTAACTTCCTCAGAAAAAGTTATGATGGGCCGAATGTTTTCAGTTAATTTCTCACTGAGTAGGATCTCCTCTTTTTTCTGAACAACAGCCTGTAAACATCTATGAACCCAAGAAGACTAGTTTCCCGTCTTTTGGGAGGGGAATGTTGTTGTTGTTGATTCTAGCACTTTGAGCTACTAAAAAGTAGAAAAGCTTGGCTTTTTTCAGTCTCATAGGAGACTGTAGCCTTCTCTATTTTGAAGGCCTGCCCATCTCCTGTTAATGACTTTAGTTGGGTAAGCTGAGAGACCAACACCTTTTTTATGGTTTGTGCTTGCCATCGTGCCATCACAAGTAACCCAGCATCAGTGATTGTAAGAGATGAGTTTCACCTTGCTATTCACCTTGGCCCACATGTGATGTCGAGAAGATGGAGTGGGAAAGTTCTCCACTGTCTTCCTTCCCAATCTTCCAAAGGGATCATCTGATATCACCAGAGGCAGCTGGGCAAACAGGTGGTGAGCGGGGTGCAAGGGGGTCACCTGTGATATCCCTGGATTTCCTGAGACAAGAGGATATGGTGATGGCCTCCAGGGGTGGCAGAGGGCAGCCAGTGACTTTTTTGGGGCAGTGTTAATTACCCTCTGCACAGCCTTCTTGTTCTCAGTCGTAGCCCCCACGTACCAAACACCCAGGCAGTGGGAGCGCACGCTCTCCACTGCGGAGTGGTAGAAGGCCAGCAGCAGCTTCTGGTCCAGTTTACTCTTCTTCAGGTCAGGAGGAAGTGCAGCTGCTGCTAGGCCTTCTTTACCAGGGTGTTGGTGTTGTACGTCCAGGTGAGATCAGCGGAGATATGGGTGCCCAGAAACCTGAAGGTGGAGACAGATTTTCAATCACACTGACTGAGGCCGGTTGGTGAGGAAGTCTTTGATCCAGGAGCAGGTGGCAGAGGGGATTTGAAGGTGGTCTAGTGAATGAAGGTGGTGAGGACGTCTGGGACTATGGTGCTGAACGTTGAGCTGTAGTCCATGAAGAGCATCCTCACGTAGCTCTTCTCCTGGTGGCTCAGCGCTCTGTGACGAGTGATGGCATCGTCCGTGGACTGATTTGCACTGTTAGCAAGGTTACTGACTTCAGAAGAATTTCACAGGAAAAAAAAAAAGCTAGAATATTGAAAACATGGCCCAAAATGATCTGGAAGAGAAAGACAAACTAATTACCCACAGGGTATGGACAATAGAGCCCGGGTGCAATACTTTTTCCTCGTCTCAGGAATCACAACAACAGACGTCACCTGCTAGGGCACTTCTCAACCTGCTTTTAAAAAGTGTGTTTGGATGTATTCTTTGCAGAAATTGAAGCATATGGATTCACTAAGATGTACTGGTTTGGCCATTTGAAGCAATCTACAATCCATTCAAGGCTTTCAAAAGACTCAAAATCTGCCTTAATGACTAAGACATAAGGCTGACAAGCAAATGACTACAGGCTTCTGAGATGTGCAAAGACCACCTCCTGCTTTGAGATGCAGGTCACACCATTCTATCAATGTTCACAGGCACATAGTGTTCATCTCGCATAGGTGAGAGGGTAAGCGGGTCCATGGCCTTAATTGGAGGTAAACTACAGAGCAGCATGCCAGGACTTGTAATACAACACGTCGGATTCAATCAGCCCAGCTGCATCATAGACAGAGGACACCTTGTTTTGTCTTGGCCGCCTTCTATCAGGTTATCGATTCCTCTCCTTTCTCTGGCAGCACCCTGTGATGCTTATTAACCCCGTGGATTTAAGCACACTAAAACAAGTGAAGCTCTGATCCCCAAAGGAACACAACGCTTTGCTGCTCTCTATTAGTCAGTGCAGAGTAGAGAGAGGAGGAGATGGAGCAGTCAAAGTAATTTTGATTTCTCTTATGTGAGAAGAAAAATATAATAATAAAGGCTGCTTCTGACAATTTTTCATAACACATAAAATTATATCTCTTTTTTTTTTTTCCCCCCCACTTCCACATTAACTGTAATATCACAGCTTACAGGACTGAAAACTTGATCGAGTAGGATCATCTTGCAGATAATGCAATACATTTAAATGCATAGTATAGCTAAAGTGTCCCAAGTTTCATACAGAAATTTCTATTCTATTCTATTCTTCACATGTAAATGTAAAAAATCGCTGTTAACAGAGGCGATAATGTTTCTTTCAGCAAATAATTAATACTGTAAAACACAAGCATTATATTTAATTCAATAATCTTGGAATCATTCAGCGAGAGAGTTCAGAAACATTTAAATAAAACAGATATGACCTTTGAAATTGCACATCGCTGAAATTCTAACAAAGGAAGAGACGCATCTACATTTGCAGTTAAAATGGTTTAATAGTGGGTTTCATCAGCATGTTCATCAGTGTTACTCATCATCACTGACTGTCTTTTTGACTGCTGAGTGCAAAAATATTCCCTAAGCCATGCAAAGTGAACTAGTGGAAGAATTTATAAAGGCCCCACGAATGGTCTCCAGAGGTTCTTCTGCTTACAGACACACAATGTATAGTATGTATATTAGATGATTCCCCATGGAGCTTGCTGAGGAATGTAGTTTTTTAATTTTCTATTTATAGGACAGGTCTGCGGCTCCTCAGGGAAAACCATGTGCTTTAACTTTAGCATCTGGTTGATCAAATTAAAAATTCTTCCTCAATGTGTAAAAGAAGTAAATCGTGTCCTTAGAGATTGTTACAGGGTCCCTAACAAAAAAGTGTCTGAGTGTCTATGTACTGAATCCAAAGCACATTAAAGTAAAACGATGCTCATTTTTGTTTAGTTTTTGGTGGGGAGATGGGGGCTGTATGAAATTTACACAGGGGAAATTTTCTTTGGAAAACTGCTGGTTTACGCTCATTTTAATGACAGCTGAGTCATTTGGTACCCTCTTTGGTACTCTAAAAACAGATAGCTGAAATATGAATATGCAGAATGTTGGAAAGGTTTTTGGTAGTAACTAGTATAAACTACTGCTTTGGCTGCATACATCCTGTTTACCTGTGTGAAGAATAATGCATCTGATGACATTACTTACAAACATTCTGCACACAGACAAATTTCCAAGCTGTTTTGGGGATTTTAGCAAGCCACTATATGGTTGATGGGTAATCTTGCTTGTCAGTAAATATCTGCCCAGTTGTTCCCTACACAGCTCAGTTTTGCTCCCTGCCATTTGAGATCTTACTTAACCTTGAGTCTTCAGAAGATAGAGATTGGTTTCCATATTGCAGTCACTTTAAAACTCTGGTTCAGTATAATTTGTCTTCCAAAGAACTGTCTACATTTCCTCTTTTCCCCTGACAGAACAAGACTTTATTATATTACAGACTTTTTTAGTTTAAACCAGGAACAAGAAAGAGTGTTTAACACAGTACAGGACTAGTACTCTTAAAGGATTTTCCCCTCTGATGTCATATATAGATATACTAGACTTGCACCATTTTATTACTTGTTTTATTTATTATTGAGTGTGAGTTTAATAAATGAGCAAAAGCAAGAATGAAAATGTAATCATTAGTTGATTCCCTCACCAAAGGTTTCTGGATAAGATCATCAACCCCCACACCTTTAAAATGATTTCAGTGCAGTTGGAATAATTTCTTTCCCTCCTACACACCTTTTAGTTGTCAGGAATACAATAAGCTTCAGCCCACATCTTCTTCAGAGCTTTGTGAGTAAGGTAAGGTGAATCTGCCTCAAGGTCTCTGATTTTAGTTAATTTTATTCAGTGCTTAAAGTTGTACATATCTATTATGGAGATAGCAGACAGAGTTCAGTGTAGTAAGCTGATGTATCATATCCCTGGATTCCAAGGGTCACATCTAAAAACAGAACAGCCTGTGGCTAGCGCACAAATGTTCCATCATGGCCGTCATGCAGGTCCAGTGTTTTTACCTGTTAACCTTTGGTTAAAAATTAAAAGTAAACCGTGTATTACAGCCAAACTATGAGCCCACAGAAAAAATGAACAGCTGGCAGATTTTCCTTTCAAAATCACAAAAGTAACTCTCACTTATTAGCACAGCTTCTTCCAAGGATCAAGAATCGAATTAGTAGCTCGCTCAGGCAAACAAAATGACAAACTGCATACTCTTGACCCTCTCTTGACATAGTGCATGCATTCATTAAATAAATACAGATGTTAATTTATCCATATGGTTCGGCTTTATGTGGGCTAATTTACCACTGACTAGAGAATATTTTCATTTAATTCTCTTCAGTAAATCTTAACTAGCACTCATTTGTCTTTGATAGCCTGTAGTCGAAAGCTCCATTTAGCGGTCTTGTCTTTGTCTTTTTGGAAAGTCATTTTTTATTAGAAGAGAGAAATGCTAATCAAAATAACCCTAAATGCTCATACAAAATAAAATTACATATGTATCTTCATAAAATCTCTATAAGCACATCCTACACTATTAGGACTTGAGCAGCCAAAACTGGAAGGGGGGTATTTTCGTTGTCTTATCTATATTAGATAATATTAGATATGAACAGCACAGAGGTTGTTGCCTCTCCCCCCCAATGTATTACTTTTCTTAAAGATAATGCAGTACATTAGGTAATTACTTTGTAAAGAAAATAATTTGTTGCATTATTTCTAAAGTGACTTTACTGATTGCTACACAAATACTACTTTAAAAACATTTACCAGTACAAATTGAGACCACAGTGCTACAAAAATGACTGTTCATCACTGCGTTTGTCACCTGCTGAAGGTCAGGCTTTAGCTGCTGGACTGTGGTCAGCATATACTCAGCTATATCACTCTGAGATCTTTGCTAACTTTGTGTTAGCATGCTGTTTGTGCAGATGCTTGCAACGAGCTAATACTGTGTTAGCAGTATGCAGATGTTTCTGTCCTGGATGAAATTTGCACTTTACTATTGCACTCTTGTTCCATATCACCACTGGTCAAAAGTTGTAGTCCACCATTTTCTTCTTCCTTGTACACCAAGCAAGATTAGCTGATTTAACCAAGTGCACAATAAAAAAATGGCATGTTTGATGTTTTTTTTACTTCTGTCCAGCCGTCATCTAGATAAATGAAGAAACTTTGTAATGCATGTAACAACAAAAGTGTAACTGTAACGTAATTATTAAATAGACAAGTATTTTCAGGCAAGTCTCTACGCATGTTCACAAGCTGAAACTGTGAACTCAAATAAGTTTCTTTAGGCAATTTGCCAAACAGGAATCAGAATTACTCCTCTGTTTCTCCAGAGCTGGGAAAACTGGGAACAATACTCAGTTAAGATTCTGCAGGTAACCAAAAAGAAATCAGAGCTAATCCCCTCTTTCTTCGGGGATGCGTTCCAAAACTCAGAGCTTTAGTCCAGGTAAGTAGTGACAGCAGGCAGGGTGAAAGTGGGTCAGGCATGTAGTCAGGTAAGTATTTAGCAGGCTTTCCAACAGGTTTACATATCTTTAGAACTGCAAACTGGTGATGAGTGCCATTTGTCCCATTTGTATCATTTATCTTAGAAAACTAAGTTAGTTAAGTTTATTTATAGAGGTAAGCAGTTAACATTGGCAGCAGCCATGCCCTGTTAACATTAGCCACCATCGTACTGTCACTGGTCTCTGATTATCTCTGATTATCACTTCATTTCATCAGTTAACCCATGTAAGGTGAGGTGTTATGACAACCTGACTGCAGGACCCAATACAGACAAAGTGAAACAAATATAAGTCATTTATTGGCTGATCAAGCAGAAATCTAGCTTAACACTCAAAGCTTTGAAATGCCAAGACATGGCCACACACAGACACACACACGCATGCACGCACGCACGCACGCGCACACACACACACACACACACACACAATGCAACAGGGAGTATTAAAAAATGATCTGACAAGGTCAAAGTTGGTGGCAGAACTATTTATACAGCAGTGGCTGATTAGGGGTTGAAAAACCAGAGAGGAATGAGACGCAGGTGAGAGTGAGAAATACAGGTCAGAAAAAGCAGTGAAGCAGGGGAAACAACAGACAAGAATAAAGAACCCCCCCCAAAAAACTGACATTATAATACTAAACACAGAGACATAAAATGCACAAGACATGATTACAAAAAAGGAAAGAGGCACCAAAAGAAAGACCACACGGAAAGAGGGACAGATCACATCATGGAAACTAAATTGACCACTACTGAAAATCAAGACATGAACCAAAATACAGGATTGCAAAACTGAAACTTGTTGTTAATAAACATAAGAAGCACTCAGAGAGCGCTAACCTCCACCAATGCTGCTCACTTTCTGAGCAGTGTTTTTAAGGGAATAATATTGTACTTTGTACATATTCAGTTTGTTTTCTTTGTTCTTTTTAAAAATACTTTTAAAACGTTTGTAGTGCAGAAAAAATTAGATAAGACTGGCAGGATATGAATTTTAATTAGAGATTATGTAGGAGTGGATGGATAATAGGCACTGATTTATAAATTATTGGATGTGAATAACTTGAGTTTACTATATATTTTACTAAAGATGACAGAATTAAGTATATATATCTTTCTCTTGAAAATACTTTAAAGATCTAATTTGTCAAAACAAAAACATTAAAACTTCATGGAAGTTCAAGCAAAGAACCTGAAATCTAATTACGGAAGTTAAGTAAGTAAAGTTTAAGCGCTTTTCATAGACAGGAGGTCACAAAGCGCTGTACACAAAAGGCTAAAAAAAACAAGAATGTTAAGTACCAAAATAGACAATACAAAAGATTCAATAAAACACAGTAAGATTAACTGGTAGTTTTAAGATAAGTTAAGGAACTTAAGACCAAAAATACATCAAGAATTGAAGATCGGCATGTCTTGAATTATAAGGAAATCAAAACAGGAATCCAAAATTCAAAAGACAAAACAACCCCGTGACCATGACAAGCACAAGTGCAGCTCATGTTGTCACTCGAAGAATCCTTGTCAAATCCAGATCTTCAACTGATGCTTCTAAGCACTGACTTTCAGGATTTAGCCCTAGGATATACTGAGCAAACAGACGGCTCTTTGGGAAAATGTGTCTTCCTGCAGGAGTGATTCTAAAGAGCAGAGGTTATATCCTGTAGTTATTCAGTGTTACAAGAACATGTGAACATTACTGCTCTATAGCTGCAGAATTATGATTTTTTAGGAAAAAACATTTATTTTTCAAATAAGAAGTCTGAACTGTAATGTATTTAAAAAATGCAGGATTTGAAAATCAATTTTAATGTTTTCTGGGGAATGATAGGCGTTTATCACTCTTGTTAAACTTTGTGCGTTTCGGTTTGGAACACTTACTATAAATCGCTGATGGCTTAAGTGTCAAACAGCTTTTTACTGAAGGAGTCGAATATTGATCGCATTTATCCTCAAGTCTGAATAAACAGAAATAGAACCATTTGCTTCTGTAGCCCAACTTTATTTGTTATTTGTCAATTTGCTGTAAGTAATAAAATAATTCCAGCTGCTGCCTAAATCAAAATAATTTCTTTATATGTTTACTTTATATGTTTGTCAGACAGCTATTCAGTGATTTCTGTAATGAAAAATTGAACTCAAATATTCAAATTTTTAGTCTGGAGGTAAAGAAGGATGGTAGTGGTACTGAAAGCAGATGTGCTTTTTCTTGACTGAGAGGAGATGACAGAATTAAATTACTAAGTCACATTCACTGATGGTAATTTCACAGTCTGGGGATTTCTGAGATCTTGTTCCATTTGCTCTGGACATTTTAGACATGTTCAAGATCCATTGGTCAGCAGCTTCTAGCTATACAGTTCTTTCAGTCCTTATCTACTAAGGAAGAGCATTGGAACAGGTATAATGGTATAATTCAGCAACAATATTCTCTGGCTGCCTATACTCATACCTGGTATAGCTAGTTGGGAAAAGATACTCAAGCCATGAACATCTCCATCGCTGCAAGTGGGAGTTTGATTCAGTATCTGTAGTTTGGATGCATCAATCCATTTTTTTTTTAATTCAGCCAATTATAGCCCCTAATACAGGCTGATTCCTTTTTTTCCCCAATAAATATGTTTTTTCGGGAGCAGCTAATCAGAGGAAAATTGGTTAAAATGGGAGCTTAAAATGCTTTGTTTCTGACAGAAATTGTGGTACACCAAGTCTCGGTAATCTGATGTAGGCCAAAGCAAATTCAAATATCAGAAAGACTAACATTTATACTGCCACTGAAAGGAGAAAAAAAGACATTCAGGTTTCAGATCCCACTGTTGATTTGGAAAGGCCAGTTCTGGTCACGGAAGCCAAGGAAACAGGGGAAGAGGGTTCAAATGAAAATCCATAACCTAAATCTTTAATCCAAAACTGGCAGCAATTGTGCACAAGAAGGAAGGCAAAGTGAATCCAAAGAGCAAGCTCCATGAAACAGTCCAAAGTTATACATGAGGAACACACTAAAAAAAAAAAAAAAAAAAAAAAAAAGAAGAAGAAAAACTCTGTTTCCATAAGTATTCAATAATCTGTCTTTACATGCATGTGAACTGAAATGATATCCCATCATGACACCCCAATCTATAG
>VUQG01032515.1:0-13208 GCA_015106755.1 Etia nguti | reverse complement strand
CCCGTGTTTTTTATTTTCTTATCTTAATAGACGGAGCAGCAGACCATAAATGTGTGCGTAATGCCGATGCCGATATGAATCGGCCCTGACTCTTTGTCCCCTCCGCGCTATTTATCAAAGCGCGGAGGGGACAAAGAGTCAGGGCCTTGATACCAGACTCCACCAGGCTGACTGAGAAATGTCAGCCCGGTCACTGACACATACACCTCTGGCCACAAGAGGGAATTCGAGGTCACGGTGAATGTGCCGCCTGTAGCTAAACTCCTTCAGGAGAAAGTGTCCTTCTTGTTATTAATTGGCTCCACCAAATCACCCGGTGGTGTCCCTCGGCGTGCTCACGTGAGTCACAGTGAGGTCGTCTCTGGCGCGTCAAAGACAAATCACAACGAATAACAAATACACGAAGCAAGTGCATAACCGCGCTTAAGTTGACGAATTGAAGGTGAAATGGGAGATTAAACACACATCCAAGCGTGCACGACACACAGGACAGGTAGGCGAATGTGTGCCACGGTGTGAATGCGTGGCGAGACATGCTGGGTTGCTCCACTTACAGTTGCGAGGGCCGCAAACTTTTCAAGGCTCTCTGCGAGACTTTTAATTAAAAACCTTGCTCGAGGAGCGTCAGGCAAATATTAATGTAAAATGATGCATAAAATCCACAAAACAATGACGTGTGTAATTTTCTTAATTTCCTCCCTGGCACGGTTCCCTTTGAAGATTAAAATCATGTTTCGTTTCATCCCGGTGGGGTTCTAATTGGTTTTGCGCATAGCTGGCTGAGGAGAGTATTTTGAATACCGATTCTAATAATAGCTTACGTCGCATTCTTCTCGTTAACAACTTTAGGTGAATTAATAGAGCGTGGAATCCATACTATGAGAATCAAACTGGAATAAATATCACTCGGGTGCTCTCTTTCACCCTTCCCGCTGCGCCACGGAGGATAAAAGCAAAACTAAGTGACAGGCGAATCGTAGCTGGGGGCATCACCACCTCCACTCTTGAAATGAGCCTGTTCTGCCAAACATCCACGGGGCGGCAGTCATGATCCATCTGAAAAGAATCGTGTCTTCAATTCAGGAGGGATCCCAAGAAAGTCTACTCGTGTCAGCTATCAGTGACTTCTATCATAACCGACATCGTTTAGATGAAATTAAAAATAGAGCCACACGGAAATGATCGTTAACATGAATACCCTTCCATTAACTCTGACATGTCTTCCCTCTGCAGCTGAAGCAGCCAAACACAGACTGGACTCTCACGAAGAACCAAAACTCCTCTATTAAAAGGTATCATTCTGACCTTTGACCTGATATCTGTAGAGCAGCATTATGCCCCCCCCCCACCAAGTATGTGCTCAATAATACTCTGAAGCATACAGTCTGCATAAAAAAATGCTCATGTCAATATGATTTGCATTTTCATATATATGAGTCAAAGGTGTTGTTACACAGACTTATTTTGTTTGTAGTTACAATTCCATAAACATGGATGGCACCCTCATGCGAAAAGTCATGCATGCAGACCCAGAAAACTATGTCACCTCCATGGCACCTGGACAATACTGGACCTGGGGTACTCACATGAGAGGCATGAAAGGTGAGAGAGGCCAAATGCATTCCTGCTTATGTATGCATATGCAGTATTTCATCTAGACTAGTTTAATATTCTACACGCAGCACATCCTCGTTCTTTAATGTTTTGACTTTTTTTTGTTATTCCCTTAACTCACTTGTTGCTGATGGCTTACCTCATCCTCACTAAACTGACCACTAAACAGATCACTGCTCCTTTTACTGCATTTATTCATTTACAGTCCTTACAGCATTTTTTTTTAAAGCTGTAAAGACATAAGTCAATATTGAAAAATAAGCAGTTGTTTCTTCTCTCCTTTCTCCTCATGTTATAGATTATAAGATGTCTCCTTCACCCAGTGGGATCCCCTCTCACCCCTGGACTCCTCGGTGTACACCTCCTCCCCAGCAGCAGCAGCCTTCGATCCCCTCCCACCCACACCCACACCCGCCACCCGATTACCACCACAATGTGTACATCCCTGGGACGCCATCAGGCTTTTGCACCCTGAGGCCCGCCGCACAGCGAAGTGACCTAGATGTCCACAATTCCTTTTCTACTTTTGGCAAGAAGCGACGTCTCCAGATGTCGCCCCAGGGAGAGGCTGCAATCATAAATAATGACCTGTACAATGACTGACTTTTCAATAACTGCCCTAGTGGATGATTAAAAAGATGGATAACCTCATATGAAAACAGAGGTAGAGCCTATCCAGTACATAAATTAATGAACATATGATTTATAAGTGGTATGAAAATAGAAAGAGAAAGAGGAATAATGAATGGACAATCTGTTTTGCAGAAGGATAATGAAGGTCTGATGGCTATTTATGTGACATGCCACTGCAACATTGTCAGCATATGTGTCTGTTTTTATTATTAGAATTATCATTATTATTATTTAGACAATCAAACTGGAGCAGCAGTTACATCCAAAATGGTTTTCGAAAAGCATTCGTGGACAATAATTTTGCACATTCTTATGAATTTATATTTTTTGGTTATATGAAAAAGAAAATGTGCTTTTCCTTTTTGTATCTTTGTTTGCTAACAGAGCTTGTGTGAATATGACAAACAGTAAGTATGTATATGCAAGCTGCACCATGAAGCAGACTACTGTAATGACAGGGGAGGGTTCCTTCCTTTACACATGTACTGTATACATTTATGAAAATAAAGTATTTTTTTCATATGGCCTTCCTCTTTTCTTTCAAGCAAGTGTTTGTGACCTGCTGTAATTCATAAAAAACAACCCCTGCACCAAAATGCAGATTCAGTCGATGTGCACACATAAATGATTTAGATGTAAGTTTTCCAGATCTATGTTTAATTAGCTTGAGTTAATTATTTTGAGGTGAAAAAGTTCCAGAGCTACTCGTACATGGGTGAAAAGCTTTTCGCCTTGGTAAGCTGTTTTCCACGGTGAGGAATAAACATAGTAAAATGCTAACATATGCTAATTGGAGTGCTTGCATTTCCATTTGCCCGCAGAGAATAGTGGGGTTCATTAACTGAACAAACAGAACCTCCTCTCTCGAAATATCACTTTAATTAAGACCACGAACACGAATACATGGGAGGAAAGGGAAAGGATTGGTGGTGGGGGGGCTCTTAACTCCAAATGCCACACCTGAATCTAAGCAAGGGGGCCTGTGGCTTCTCTCTCTATGTATGCCCTTTTATTTCTTTCTTCTCTGGGAATTAGTTCACAGCATCAACAGATGGGAGCTGGCCACTGGCCAGAAATGAGCAGGGTAATTAGGTTGTCCTATGGCTCAGATTGAAAATAATGTCGTTAATAAGGAAATGGGTGTCCATAGAGAGCATGGAGGGGAGCAGACTAACCTTCTCTGTAGTAAGGTGATCCACAGGGACAGTGGAAGGGGCAGCCATATTTAGATCGGCTTGGCTCAAACACGGCTTAAACACGTTCAGAAACGCCAAATTCATGTATATAAAATAGATCACATACATATCCAGCTTCTTTTAAAGCCATCAACTGGTGAAATTGTAGTGAAATTATAAAATATGTAATCTCAACGTTTCTTCTCTTACAGCATAGCAGCACTTGTAACGCAGATAAACTCGCTTCATTTCTCACATCATTTAACCATTACTGTGGGTCGCACTGGGAGCTGTCCATTGTCATAGTGCTGAAACTGCTTTGTCCATTTGTTCCTTTAAATCCAACTGCAATGTTTTCTGTTGTCCACCAGAGGGCGCGTCGAACACGGTGCAGCAGGCTGGATTTAATGTTTTCACAGCAGCCTTTCACATACATAAATCATGACCCCTTAAGACCTTTTTTTCTTTTCTTTAATTTTTAAGCAGTGGTAAGAAAACAAACAAAGAAATTTTATGCAAGTAAAATACAAATAAATTACATATCCCCCCCCCTTTCAATGTCAGTGGTAGGTTTATCTAAAAAATACTAATAATGCAACAACATAACATAAGACGAAAACACTGTTACAACAACCTTGCATTCATTAATTTTAAAAATGCACTACAGTGTTAGATGAAGCAACTGAATGTTGCAGCTTGCTGTGGTGAAGAGCTTTAAATACTGTTGATTACATTAATCTCTGTTTTTTAAATCTTTTTAATTAACCACATCTTACTCTGCAAACTAACTACTACAGTTCCCCCCCCCCAAAAAAAAAATAAATAAATAAATAAATAAATAAATAAAATCAGTTGAGTAAAAAACACACAATTACACAAAGAAACATAGATGAAATGTGGTCTAAATACTTAAGTAAATGACAGGTGCCTCCAAACAGTACTTAGCAAACTGTAAGTAAACTGTAGTTCAGATAACATACTTCAGTTACATTTCATTACTACTTCAGGAGCATCATGGCTCTGATAATTTTGCATGCCTACACATGTAATGATTAAATAACTCAATCAGAAGTAATTTCCCTGATCTTTTTTTTTTAGTGTTATCCAAATTTTTTAGTTAAAACAAGAAAGAAAAAATAAACAAACAAACAAAACCCTCATGCTTGAACTATTCTGAGACAATTTTTCTACAATATCTCATGCTGGCATTTTATTGTATCCGAATAATGATCTCCATTAAAATACAACACACTTTAATACATGAATTTACAGACTCTTATATATTTATATATTATAGATATTGAAATTTGATTAATTTATGATCACAACATTTTCACAGTAAATATACTGACCAGTTTTTCACAAAATAGTTCCCCAGCAGAGGGCATCATTGAGTAAGAATTATTTTATTGATCCACTTTTTTTATACTCTTATCCAACTCACGGAGAATTGTTCCCTTCCACACAAAACTTGTTGGGCAGAAAATATAACAGAAAATATTTTATTTTGTAAAGTTATTAAGTGTGGGGCTGGGCAGGTACAAAGGACTTAATGTAGAACTATAGCAAAAACAAAATAAAAAAACAAAATCTGGCTAAATGCATTAACACTGGAGGTAGAGGACACCATGTAATGTACAAACAAAGCAAACAAACAAACAAAAAATCTGTTGGAATCTCAGTGGGAGTCATACTATCTGTTGCATGGGCCCCCACTGTTGCTCATTTTTTGTGTCTCTGAAGCCCTTTATGACTCGTGTCATAAAGCACCAGGCTTTCTTGATTTGTATAAAGAAAGCCTGGTGCTTTCTTGATACAAAGCAACATGAAAAAGCAAATTAAAAAAAAGCTATAATAAAATGTAATAAACCTTTGGCAGTCAAGGAGTACTACCAGTACTACCACAAATATCAGTGAGCCACCCCTTTTATGTGTAAGATGGCTCCATGCACATTTTAAACTTAATTTTCAATCTGTAAGATAATTAAATAAACGTAAGGATCATTTCCATCAAATCTGACTTTTTATATCAAGTGTGCATGGATTTTTTAAATATAAAGTTGTGGTTTCAAATAAAAAAATGTTTTAAATAAAGCATTCAAAACCATGAAACTACAAAAAGTAGTGACTCAGACACATTCACATTCTAGTGACCAGTGCTGTTTCCAAATTAGTTTCATCTTCAACAAATCTAAAGTTATTTTGACCAAGACAATTTATTAAAGAAATTCAGGTTTCACATTTTTAGAGGCATTTTCTAGGCAATCCTTACAGTGTATGTACAAAGGCAATGGCATTTTAAGCGGTGATTGATTATAAAATAATACATGTTGAATTAACACAAAAAGCTACAAAAAGTGACGATTACAGTCGAGTGTGACCTGCTTAAAGCACCACAAACAGGCCTAAGAGCATCTATAGTTACATGCCAGACTCACCTAGTCCACTTGTGGGACCAGAAATAATAGATAATCAGATAACTGGGGTTAGAGTGTTAGAGGCTGTCATGATCACTGGCACTGCTTTTGGCTCTTTTAAACACAGGGCTCGCCTCATCATGACGAACTGTCAGTTTAGGTCTTCAAGGGAAACTTAATGCAAACTGTGATGTAATCCAGTATCAGTACAGAAGGCAAACCATAATACCCGGGCCGGTGATGTGTAGCTCTCTTTCTCCTATGAAAATGACGATCTATATACAGTGGAAGTGGGAATCTTTTTTAATGTTGGATTAATGTAGGGTAGCAGAAACTGGGATAATGAAAGAAAGCCACAAGTTATATACAGTACAAAGCACAGATGAGCATGAATTATTCTGTTTCTGTAATTTTGCAAGAGCCTGGTGCTCAGTACATAAAAATATATCCAGCAGATCTGTTGTGTCTAAAGGTGATTAGAAACTGCAGATAGAAGAGATACCTGATGATTTTAAGATTTTCAGTAGTAAAGTACACTACACTTTGTTCTGCACTGTGGAGCAACACCTTGAGCAACAGAGCTCAAGGTATTGGAACAACCTTCAGATGCTTTACATGAACACCAGTGTGAGCGAGTGTCAGAATAAAAATGAACAAAAATGAGCAACAGTCAAGAACTGGAGTGTTTATTCTTGCAAGGGAGCAAAAGCATGAAATAAAAGGTTTCATTCAAGTGCTGGGGGAAGTCCCCAGTGAGCTTTTTATTACATTTTATCAATCCCATCCTTCTTTGCCTTAAAACTGTCGCATAATAACACTTTTCCTTCTACGGGCTTCTGACAGGAACAGTTATGAGTGTACTTTAATGAGCAGACAATAATTTTTTTGCAACCTGGGCATACTTCCAGGCACTAAGTGTACTGCGTGTATCCTTGACTATCATACAGCTCACACTAATTAGAACATTGCATAACATATTTTTTCCATCAGTGAGATCTGTCTGTGGATCGCAGCTTGTACTCTGGCTTGCAGAGTACAAA
This sequence comes from Etia nguti, assembly GCA_015106755.1. Classification (NCBI taxonomy): domain Eukaryota; kingdom Metazoa; phylum Chordata; class Actinopteri; order Cichliformes; family Cichlidae; genus Etia; species Etia nguti. The sequence goes on along the minus strand of VUQG01032515.1, from coordinate 6,329 downwards.
AGTCAGACTGAAAGCAGGAACATAACGGTGCATGATAACTGTGTGGAAACATTTCACATACACAGCCAGTGGTGGAAAGTAAAAAGCTGACCTTAGTTTACCTTTTTGTCAAGAACTTTCACAAAACAGTAATCTAAAAGGAGAAGAATTGCACGGTGCCAGATTTTGCTAAGGCAGCTGCAGTAAACTCTCACACATGCTGTTTATCTTTCTCTCTTTCTGCCAACTGTTAACATCCTTTGATTGAGAGTATCACTCTTTCCTGATTCCAACCAGTCAGACTTTGCCACTACTTGTCTGTAAGCCAGCAATTAGTCCGCTGTAAAATGACCTCCCTCTGCTGCTGTCAGCTGTCATTTCGGTGTCAGATCAAGGTGGGACGCACATCTCCTCCACACATTTCACCTCCAGGTTTCATCACAGCATCCTCTCACTGATTACATCACACCCATCCACATTTTCATCATTGTTCTTCACCCCTAATGCACTGCTCAAGTGTGTAGCCTTGTGGAATTCCTGTGGTAAAATCTAGTAAACACTTGACTCCACATAAACTTCAACTGTTACTTATTGTGCATGTTTTACCCTGAAAGACTTTCTGTTATTTGAGCCTCCTTAGATTGAAGGCTGTTTTCTAAACTACTATTAAGTTAAACGCATACCATGTGTTTGTTTTAGTCCAATACATACTTCAGCTTCACTACAATTTGGTTGCTATCTTGTAGAGATCAACTACATGTGGATTTCTTGACTGTTTCAACTTTACAGGCACAAAAAACATGTTTTAAACTTTTAAAAATTAATATAAAAGCAAATGAAAAAAGTCACAAACTACAAACTGTAAAGTGACATCTACTAGTACAGGTCATTTGCCAGCTTAGGGCAGACAGTAGTAGGCTGGCGTCAAGTAGTAACAGCGTCAACAGGTTTGTGTATAAAGGCATAGAAAGCTAGAAAGGTTTATGTCTTTATTATACAATCATATACCTCAGTAATGTAGGAGCTGTTATATACAGCTGTTTTAAATCATCTAGTGGCATGTAAATAAAATAAAGACATGCTAACTTAAGGATAGTAGATTGTTTTATCCTCCATGATTTATTCCCTTGTTATAAAGATCTCAGACAATATTTGAAATGAATCCTTTGCTATTATAAAACAAACAAACAACTGTCTTTTGAAAACATGCCTGATGAATGAGAGATGTTTTAGGATAAAGCGCACAGTGCTGCGGGTGCGCTTGTGTGTGTGTTTGGGGATGTCCTTCCATGCGTCACTGCCATGCGAGGTCGCAAAGCTGATTTCAGAGCTGAAAAATTTAATGCGCTGTGTTTACCGTGTATCACACGGTGTCACTGTTGACCACTACAGCACACTACCTCTGCTTCTCTGAAGTCATGACACACCCATTTGTAAAGGCAGAGGACACAGCTTTCTTAAATGGGCGCTTATGATTATTTATACACAGAACCTTAATTCATTTATTTCTATTTTTTTCTGGATTTTGGAAAAGATATTCTGTGAAATCTTAAGAATCACAGACATAAAACGGCTTTTAGGATCTGGCTTATTTTTTTCCTGCAAAGGAAAAGATGAGATTTTGCATTGCCGTCTTTGTCTTGTGTGCAGCATGGCCACCTGCTTTGTCGGTGACACGGTACTCCATACCGGAGGAGAAGGAAAAGGGATCTGTTGTAGCTAATCTGGCTGCAGATCTGGGACTTGAGCCTGGAGGTTTGGCGCAACGAGAGGTAAAACTTGATATTTTTTCCAACAAAAAATACCTAGATTTTAACAAAAAGACGGGCGAACTGTACATCGTAGAAAAAATGGACAGGGAATATCTTTGCCCGGCGAAACCCGCGTCCTGCTTTTTAAAGCTCGATGTGATCATAGAAAGCCCCTTACGTATCTTCAACATCGAGCTTGGAATAACGGACATAAACGATAACGCTCCACATTTCCGACGGGACAGAGTAGAGCTCGACGTTTCAGAATCTGCAACGCCGGGCGAGAGGTTCTCCCTTCCCAACGGCGTGGATCCAGATGTTGGTATAAATACAATTAAAACGTATAAACTCAGTGTTACTGAACACTTCACAATCGAAATTCAGACAGGTAGCGACGGAACTCAGTATGTAGACTTGGTGTTGACCAAATCGTTGGATAGAGAACAGATTGCTGTTCATAATTTAATACTGATTGCAGTGGATGGCGGTGTCCCGGTGCGCTCTGGCACTGCTAATATTATTGTAAGAGTACAGGATACAAACGATAATCCTCCACGGTTTGATAAGCAGACTTATACAATTAACATGACGGAAAACACCCCAATAGGGACCTTAGTGATGAAGCTCAACGCCTCGGACCTTGACGAGGGTTTGAATTCAGAGATTGTGTACTCATTCACCCTTTACACGTCGGAGAAAACACAAGAGGCATTTTCACTGAATCATAACACTGGAGAGATAACTGTGAAAGGAACTATAGACTATGAAGATATGAAATTCTATGAGATGCACATCGAGGCCAGAGATAAAGGCACGCATCCCTTGCTTGGTCAGTGCAAAGTGGTGGTTAATGTGACGGACATGAATGATAATTATCCAGAAATCACCATACAGTCTGTTAAAAACACAGTGGAGGAGAACGTAGAAGTAGGAAGTGTTATTGCACTTGTAGACGTAAGTGATAGAGACACGGGAGATAATGGAAAAGTAAGCTTAACTATACATCAACTCATGCCCTTTACTATTAATAAATCTTCAGATCGACCCATGCATTACAAGCTCATCGTGTCCGAGCCTTTAGATCGCGAAACAGTACCTGAATATGACATCACTCTAATTGTAACAGACGCAGGGACGCCACCTTTATCTGACAATGAAACAATAACTGTCCATCTGCTTGATGTTAATGACAACGCGCCACAGTTCCCCCAGTCATTTTATACTATACGTGTCATGGAGAATAACGCACCCGGGGCCTTGCTCAGCTCTCTCACTGCCTTTGACCCCGACCTCCATGAAAACCAGTATCTAGTGTATTTCATAATAGAGAAGGAGATAGCCAACACCTCCATGTCCATGCTGTTCTCCATCAATCCAGAGAACGGTAATCTTTACGCACTCAAAACCTTTGATTATGAGATCGAGAAGGAGTTTCTGTTCCACATCGAGGCCAGAGACTCTGGCTCTCCTCCTCTCAGCAGTAACGTGACCGTCCACATCATTATTGTGGACCAGAACGACAACGCTCCAGTTATTGTGTCTCCGTGGCGTGCACACGGCTCTGTGGTGGAGGAAAAAATCCCCAGATCCACTGATAAAGGCTCCCTGATTGCCAAGGTGATAGCCTTAGATACAGACTCTGTGCACAACTCTCGGATCACCTACCAGTTTCTACAGGTGACTGATGCCACCTTGTTCAGTCTGGACCAATACAACGGAGAGATCCGGACTATGAGGATGTTCAGTTACAGAGATCCACGCCACCAGAGACTGGTTGTTGTTGCCAAGGACAACGGAGATCCTGCTCTCTCTGCTACAGTCACCATCAAGCTGACCACAATGGAGACTGCTGTTAAAGCCTACTCTGACATGACTGAGGAGCCTCTGGAATACGACATCTTCTCAGATATCAACCTGTATTTGGTCATCGGTCTGGGCTCGGTGTCATTTCTGCTGCTCATCACCATATTGGTCACAATTGTGATCAAGTGTCAGAAACCCAAGCCCAGCAAAGCAGCTCCTCCCTCCAGGAACAGTGTGATCAGTGAGAGGAACTCCACCATCGCAGACTCCACTCTGGTCTCCAACGATGCCTACTGGTACAGTCTGTTTCTAGCAGAGACCAGGAAAGGAAAGCTGGTGGTTAGACAGCCTCTGCCAAAGGGCTCCAGGTACATTGTGTCCAGCATACCAAGAGGGACAGGACTGACAGACACTAGTGGCTCAGCACCTTCTACTTTGCAGGTGAGGCACTTTTTTGATACCCCCTGATTGAGTGTAATGTCATTCAGAAAATGTTCATTTTACAACCCAGTACTGGAATAAATAGCTTTATTGCTAAACATTAATTTAGAAATACTCACTTCGTTCAGATGCTAATTTTAATCAAATGTCATCCTTATTAGTTACACTCATGTTACTCTTATTTATGCAGCACAGTTCAGTGATGTCCTATCTTAAAACCTTTATTCTGACATTTAGTTCAGTGTTGCTATCTAAAGCGAACTGATGAAACATACTATTTTAGGTGAAACAAACGTTTTCTCTTTATGCAGTTTATATAAAATGTTTGGAAATATAACGCGATGTTTTACAGAAAATGATATGAATATAATTATTCTATGTCGTGCAGCGACCAATTCAAGTGAAAATAAAAACGTAAAATACTTCCACGAAAACGCATCTTCCACAACAGCCTTGTAAATGATTTCCAATAAATGTCCTAAGCATTTATTAGTGTTTAAGTGTAATCTCGGGGCAAATTAGCAAATTATTTTCGCATTCAAAAAATATTGTGTGATTGTCATTTTATTTTACGCAGAGGCGCTGTTTCCCAGTCTAACTTACGGGACAATAGTGACATCACGATCGCCGCGACTGTAACATTTTAAATAAAAGAAAGAGAACGGAAAACGAGCAGCTCCTGGTGAATTTGGATTTCAAGGATTTCCAGACATTGTACTTACATTTTTGGGGGAAATTTAACGGACGCCTACTTGTTCTTTAAACCCCGCTCCGTAATTATTTTAAATTGCTTAAGAAAAAAAGGTCGTGCTAAGAATGAAGGGTTTTGTCTGCTTTGGACACTGGAGAAGGTATGTGTTTATATTTATTCTTTTCGCTTCCCCTATAACGTACACTGCGGCTGTAACACACTACTCTGTTCCCGAGGAACTGGAAGAAGGCTCTGTTGTGGCAAATCTAGCCGGGGATTTGGGATTAGATGTGAAGACACTGGTCGAACGGAAAATGCGTCTAGAGATCATTGCCAATAGAAAATATCTGGACGTGAACAAAGAAACAGGGGAGCTGTACATTGTTGAACGAATTGACAGAGAATCTCTCTGTCCCGCTAAGACGTCATGTTATCTGAAAATGGAGGCAATAATCGAAAATCCCAAAAGAATTTTTTATATAGAATTGGAGATAATGGACATAAACGATAACGCGCCCCACTTCCGAAGAGACACCATAGATTTAGACATTTCAGAAGCTACACAGGCTGGAGAGCGTTTTTCAGTGAGCAACGCAGTTGATTCAGATGTTGGATCGAACTCCGTGAAAGCCTACCACTTGAGCGAGAGTGATTATTTCACTATCGAAATTCAAACAGGAAGAGATGGATCAAAATTTGCTGATTTGATCCTGACAAAAAAACTAAATCGAGAGGAACGCGCTGTTCATAATCTAATTCTTACAGCCGTAGATGGCGGTATACCGCCTAGTACAGGAACTGCTACTGTTTTTGTTCACGTTTTAGATACAAATGACAACGCCCCTAAATTTGAAGAAGACGGCTATCAGGTTAGTGTACTTGAGAATTCTCCAGTTGGAAGTATTGTTATTCATCTTAATGCGACAGATTTAGACGAAGGCTTAAATTCAGAAATAGTATATTCATATAGTCTGTATACATCGGAAAAAACACAGGAAACCTTTAATCTAAACCCTACGACGGGTGAGATTACTGTAAAGGGGGTGTTAAATTATGAAGATTTCAGGATTTATGATATGGAAGTTCTAGCAACCGATAAAGGGGTTAGTGCATTATCAGGCCAATGTAAAATTAAAATTATTGTAGAAGACATGAATGATAATCATCCACAAATTTCTATCAAGTCATTCCAAACTCCAGTCAATGAAAACATCGAGTTAGACACAGTGATAGCTGTAGTTAGTATCAGTGATAAAGATTCAGGTGATAATGGAATAGTTGATCTTCATATTCCAGATAAGATGCCTTTCAAACTGAGGGAGTCCTCTGATAACTATTATGAATTAGTAGTGTTGGAGCCGTTAGACCGTGAGAAGGTGCCAGAATATGACATCACTTTCACTGTGACAGACAGAGGCTCTCCTCCTTTATCTGACAATGAAACTATGACTTTAGAGCTGCTGGATGTTAATGACAATGTCCCACAGTTCCCCCAGTCATTTTATACTATACGTGTCATGGAGAATAACGCACCCGGGGCCTTGCTCAGCTCTCTCACTGCCTTTGACCCCGACCTCCATGAAAACCAGTATCTAGTGTATTTCATAATAGAGAAGGAGATAGCCAACACCTCCATGTCCATGCTGTTCTCCATCAATCCAGAG
>VUQG01032495.1:0-12902 GCA_015106755.1 Etia nguti | reverse complement strand
TGTTAGGCTATCCCCTCTCTATGCCTTCTCCAATTTTGGTGATTTAACACAGTCGGGCGCAGGTTAAGCTCAGTTGGATGCGCATGTAGTTATATATCGCATGGCTAAGAGTGGTCGGCCCAGGTTCAAGTAAGACCCACGGTCCGGTTTTTTTTTTGTTTGTTTGTTTGTTTTTTAATACTCAGTTTCCACCACCGAACTAACATTGTTAGCTGAGGTTAGTTCACAGACACCAGACTGTTAGGTCGTTTCTAAATACTCATGTACGTGAGTCCGTACTCCCGTTCTCGCTTGGCGGGACTTCGTAAGTTCACACGGGAGTCCAGACTTCCCAAGAACGCAGCTCGATCGTTCCACAATTGGAATGGCAGAGTACGTGATGACATCACAGCTCCGGAGGTTTTACTGCCATCCCCTCTTAATTTCACTGTGATTAATATTTGCAATGGAAATTAAACATGACATAAAAAGTTATAGATGATGTAGTAGATTTCTTTAAGAAAAAAGATAATTTGAACTAATTTGAATTAAACAAATATTTAAAATATAATCTGATCATTTTCGTAGCAGCCTTCAGGATCTCAAGTATTAACATTCTGTTTTTAGACTCGATGTATAGCATTAACAGCCTGCTAGCTGCAAATAATCATGTACAGTTCCACATGATTATTAACAGACAAAAAGAAAACATATTACTGATACAGAAATAGTTTTCTATTCGAGATCACTGCAAAAAGTGCAGCCTTACCTAATGTCCACCCTACTGTTACTCATTTTATATTAAGATTTAAAAATCTAGTTGGTATTGGTATGGGGAGTAGCCTTCAGTAATAGTAATAAATCACACAGCAATAGTACACTCATATAGTTGTAAAAAGCATGACAATATATTAAGTAATCCAAAGTATTCAGAATACTTTACTCTCATTGAGTAACTTAACGGAATAAGTAACAAAACACATTTTGGGGCATGTATTCTGTAATCTGTAGTGGAATACATTTTAAAAGTAACCTTCCCAACACTGAGAATAGTTCTATTTATTTGCTCAAGCCATCACTGGAAAAAAATAGATATAAGTCAAGTCTGTTGCAGTATGTTTACATTTTACTATAGCCTAAATTCATACCCTAATAGGTATGTTCATTACTACTTTAAAAAAATGTATTACTCTTTTCTACTTTCTGAAAATACCAAAGAAAATTATCCAGTCATTGAACATTAGGAGCACTTTCAGATTATAGGAATGGTTGAATACAGCCATTTTGGTACAGCCAGGTTTTCACTTTGATCTGCCTTTTTCCAAACATCCCAAATACCCAATGCCTTACAGATACAGGACTTTAGGTTCAAGGATACCTGACTTTGGCACAAAGTTGGAAAAATTGATCTACCCTATGACATTTACGGCTATGTTAATCAATACTTAGCTCAGTGTATCTCACTGTATATCTCAATGTATAAAGTAAACAGTGTGATGCAAGTTGAGATATTGCAATCTAAAGTCTGCAGGCTGCAACATCTCAGATTTACCAATGTTAGTCAAGTTAAAAGCTATGAATGTGAAAAGTAATGCACACCTCTCCCATGTTTGAAAGTACAATCAAAGAAAGGGATAAGGCTTAAGAGAACAGAGATAATACATACAGTTCCGTTTGTAGTTCATTCAGCCAAAGGGCCGATAAGCTCATGCCATGGTGAGCCATCCATCATCCATCTATCCACAATTCACTGGAATCACTTCTGCTCCTCCACTTTAGTGAAACTTGCAAACAGTGATCACCTGATCACCCAAACTGTGCTCAAGGCCAAATCTGTCATTTTACAGCAATAACCTGTGAATTATGATGAACTATGTTTTGTTTTTGCAGGTTTAAATTCTAGTAACATACCTTTCTGTTGGTAACGAAGATGTCAGAGTACCATGAGTGAATTCAATTTTGGGCTCAGGGGCTGCTTCTTTTTTACAAGTTTGCCCTCCTGTTAACTCTGTTGCTAATGTTTAGTTATCTGCTGACAAGCATCATAAGCAGGTTTAGCTCCATTTACTCCTGTTCATTGAGGGCAAAAGACCACCAAAAATACATAAAAATAATTTTATAAAAGAGAGATCTTTGTAAAAAAAAAAAAAAAATTGGGTTTTTCACATTCTTGTAGGCTTTTATACCTGCAAATGAAGCAATGCTGGTATGGAATGAATGAAAATGCTGTTAAAGTGTCAAGCTGCAACCCTAAGAGAGGCATGGGCCTTTCTTCAGCTGGGTGAAATATGGATGGCCTTTGTAAATTAATTGTATTTGTGTATATTTTCCCTGAAATTAAACCAGGGAAAATATACAGTTTAGATATATATATCTAAACATCCATTTAGAAATGAAATGTTTTATCAGTGTTAGTGGTTTTACTTCTCCCTTTACTTTTTCCCATGTTGCTACTGTTAGTCTGTTTGTGAAAGCATGTAGGCTACGCTTGCACAGCAGCAGTAAAAATTAACCTTCAAATCTAATTAAAACTTCAGATGAGGGGGAAAAAACTGCCCCCTTGGCTGATGTGTGATTAGTTTGTTAAATCTGCAAACAAATTAGCCGAGTGAACCTGCCACGTTTATTTTGCATCCATGGCACTTTTTAGCAAAGTGGAATATAGAATTTGACAGAATTACATCAGCCAGACAGAAGGGATTCTTGTGCATACATGAATAATATGACGGGAAATGAGAATTTAAGGGTTCTTGGAAGTCCTTGCTGAATTTTTGTCATTCAGAAACTGTATTGTTTTATAGTGGTTGTAACAGGATTGTAACTGTAATATTATCCTGGTTAAAGCTGGGGGATTTTTATTTCACTTAGAAGCTATAATTAAGATTTGCCTTGGTAATAATAACATGCCAAATAGCTGTAATAAAACTGCACACTTGCCAACAGGCCATCATCATGTCAGAGTTAAAGGTAGTGCAAAGCGGTGGGATTATACTGACATCTGGTGGAAGATGGTAGAGCTTGAAGAGTTTTTATGGAAAACAAGCTCCCTGAAGATGCTTGAATGACTCTTAACACCAACTGATTTTCATTTGTCTTTATTTACATTTAATACTGTCAATGCAAACAAGATGACTTCCTGAGGCTGAAGAGCACAAATGGATGTATAGAAAAAGATACATAAACATATATGATTTAATGAAATTTAATGAAACTGAAATTTGCCCATCTATAGAAGTGCTTTTAAAAAAAAGCTTTACTCTCTGTAGAACATTGTGAGAACACACACCCTATTAGTTTTGACTTTTATTGGTTATAGCCAGGGTTCATAAGGCTTAATAAAAGTGCTTTACACCACAATATGTGAATAATTATTGAAACTACGATACTAAGATAGCTTTGCACCATAAGACAAATCTTACCAAGTACCCAAATGGTATCATGATTACATTACCATTAGCAATTACAAATGCCATTAATACAGAAAATACCAAAATATAAACTGTTTAATTTATTTAATGAGTTATGTGTGCACAAATACATATACATTTTGTTTGGCAATAAAGTATGGCAGCTGGCGTGACCGCCTTTTTTGCTGCATTCCATGTGAAGCGGGAAGCATTAACTCCTGAGCTCCAATTTGGAGATTTTCTGCATGTGAGGGTTAAACAGAGACAAAAGGTATGACATCAAGGATCTTTAAGACCGCAGTGGGGTCACAAAGTCAAAAATTAAAACATAAACAGGTAAAACAAAGGTGATAAGGTATAATGGCATTGCATAACATGACTGTCAACACCACAAATAAAGACCGTTCAAATTGCATCAATACATGCCCTTAACATTTTGAGTGAACTTAAAATGACTCTAACTAGAAGGCATTTTGAAGAAGATTGCAAGCTGATAAACAAAACATTTGTTTTACAAAAAAACAGTGATTATGATTTCAAGCAGAATTAGGATTGATTGGCATTGGGCATTCAGGATTACATTTAATTTATGGGATTCATGCTCATCAGTGTAGCATCTTTGCCTTCAGCTCTTCATTTTTCTCCCAGCATCTCTCACTCATGGGCTTAACGTTGGAGGTCGCCCTGTTCTGAGGTTGGAAATCATGTAAAACTTTTAATAGCTAACTGCTGCCGACCTCTGAGGCTGACCTTGGCAGGCTGCGATTGAACTGGCGCTGGGTGGGTGTGAGATGCTCTGCTGAAGGTTACTCAACACGGTGATGAGAGGGTTGTCTGCTGGGATCATAATTGTAGTTTTTTTTCCCTCCTCCTGTTGAAAGGGTTTGATTAAAGATGTAAAGATGTGGAGTAGATGTGAAAGTCTGATGCAAAAAAATGAGAGGGCAGCTGGGCAGGTGACGAGTTGAAGTTAGTTTTTTTTTTATTTTGTCTGTCATGGCATGCAAATGGTCTTGCTAGGACATTTACCAAAATTTGTCCTCGTTAAAAAGGACAGGAAAAATCCCATATTTTGATTGTGCTTCAGTTCGCCACATGACAATATTTCATATGTTTTTTTTAATGAAAAGCATGTCTGAACTGAATAAAAAACTCTATAATGTAGTGAATAATACAATATTTAACACAGAACTGCACCCTTAAATAATCTTACAGATATCATCTTTTATCAAATATGATCAAGCAGCTGAGTTTGGCATGTGCACATTTTGCCTCATTCGACCTTGTCTCTGCAGGTAGCTAATCCATCCCAAAGTGCCATTTGACACTGCCAGAATAAACTTTGAATTTGGCAAAGGCACTGAAATGTAGAGTTAAGACTGGAAATTCCTTCATTTGTCTGTTAATGAAATGAATATAGTCTCAAAGAAATAGCCAGATAATAATCTATACAATGCTGACAGCATCTGTTCTCGGCTACCAAGTAAGTGCAGTTCAATATAATGTTTTAGTTTCAGTAGTAGCTTTGCAATGAGAGTATGCACTAACACTGAGTCACAGCTGTAACAATAAAACAAATCATATTTTCAGTCATAAAAACACCTTATCTCTGCTAACAAGACTCTTCCATTATTTATAATATCAGTGTAGAATTTAAAACATTCTCTACTTTTTGATCTCTTCTTCTCTAAAGGTATTTAGACAAAGGTCTCCTTTGTCCCTGATCCTCTTTAGTCCTTCATCAAACCTTCATTTTTTTGTAACATTAAGGCTTTCTTAAGAAAAACTACCCTCCAATTTGCATCTTGTAAACTGCCAGAGATCCTCTCATGGAATTGGCTGTAATCACAAAAGGAAGCTCAGACAGAGTCACTTGGTGGTTTTGCCTTGTGTCAGATTTCCTCTGTGAATCTCGTTGAGGACGACATCATTGTTGGAGCTGTCAGATATTCCGCTGTCCGCAAACACAGAACCTGCGCGCAATGAGAACAATGTGTTATGAAGAATGTATTCATATATGCAATGTTTGAAGAGGACTATCTGCCACCGCATCACATACCGCTGCTATTGGTGCCATAACTGACAACAGAGGAGCTCCGAGAAGTGAACTTTGGATCCAAGGTGGTTGCAGTGGAGCGAGAGATGTTCTTCTTGTTTTGTGTGAATGTCCGACTCCAATCTGTAGAATACACGACTGTTTAAACAAAAATAGGCTTAAAATTGACACATTTGTTTGCTTTCAAACTATCTGCTTTTTGAACAGGCAGGGTCATACATAAAGATTTCACTTTGATATTCCTGTCACTTTTTTAAAAATCTCTGCTATATAATTCTTGTTAGGTCAAAGCAACCCAGCAACACTTTTAAGCCATTCACATTTATGCTTATCTAAAAGCCGTCAGACTCTTTCAACTATTGTCACTATGTCGACAGTGTCAGCATCATAAACCTCAGAATACAACTTGTGAATTTTTTTTTATTTCTGTGGAGAATATTTTATTTATTTTTATTCTGATTAATAAAGAGATAGCAGAGCACAAACTTTGTCTTGCTAGAAAGTTTTACAAAGAGACAATCTTTAAGAAGTAGCTACCTTGAATAGTCGTTGCAGATAAGCACCAAAATATGATAATGTTTTGGGGTTTTTTAGTAAATAATCATAGTCTGTAGTGAAATAATTAATGTTGTTGTGGATTTAACAAGTTTAGCTTTGGATTTAAACCTGATCTCTCCTTACACATGGGTGTGAATGGCACACTACATCCATACATATGTATATCATATCTTGTTTAGATTACTTTAAGTTATTATTTAAAGGAGTTCTTATTTTGGTAGAAATTAGGACCAAATTTTGAACTACAAAGGTTCTAAAGTAACTACTGTTTACTCTGGTGAACTACTATAAAGTGCTTTTAAAGACATTTTCTGGAACATTTAGGAATTTCACCTGAGTTCTCAGCCAGTCGGAGTTTTCCACAGCAAAGGTAAGTTCTCCACTGCCTGCGGACATTCTCCTTTATAGCGCAGTGGAAAACAAAGACAAAGAAACCTACACGGGAACAGTAAGGAAGTAGCTTATAGTATACATCCATGCATTTTATCGTGTACTTCAAACATTATGATAAAAAAAAAAAATCAATCCTATTTTGAAATTCAAGGTGTTTATAAATATCTCACCTTGCAGAGAGTTGAATATAGAGAAAAGGTAAACAAAGGGTAAGTAGAGGGGTCCCCATGCAAACAGAGCAAAGCCCCAGGTGAGGCCGAGGATGATGACTAGGCCAGTGACACTGCGCAGATCAGTCATAACACTTCTTTTGGGAGACTGGTTGTGAGGGTTCTGCTTCTTGATCCGTGAAAGCTGTACCATAACAACGATGAAGGCCAGCAAGCACAGGATAAAGATCAGGAGGAAATAGGCCACCACACCCACATAGAAGGCTATGTTATTACTCAGCCAGCAGCTACAGAAAAAACAAAAAGAAAAAAAATGACCAGGGGGAACATTTTTAGCTTCAAAACAGTGATAACTTGTTTTCTTCCTTTTCATTTAAGTTGCCTTGAAACTGTTAGATGCTGTGGCAAAACAACTAAAGCAGTGTGATTAATCAAAGGTTAAGGTCTTTGCTAAGGTGGCTGGAGCGTCTAATTTGTTGATGTGTATAGCGAAATCCACTTAGCTGAACAGAGCTTTCCCACAGGGATATTTTGAATCCTCACTTGGAAAAAAAAACTTTAAAATTCATAATGGCTCTGTTTCAATATATCCATCAGCGTCAATAATCCATGCCATAAAGCAGCCTCATGGAATGTGAAAATACTAGCAGTTGCATAGTGTTTTTAAATAGTAATCTCTGATCAGTGTTGGGAGAATCAAGTTAGGACATTTTTCCACAGTTGCCACTCCTGGGAAATTCTTTAGTTTAGGAAAGGTCACATTAGTTCAAGTGGTTATTGCACAGCTTCATACTCTGGAGCTGAAAAATGGAAATGGCTGATTGCCTGACATTGCATAAAAACAGCTCCATTGGGTGGTTAAAAAAATGCTAAAACTTTTAATGTTGGATTTTTTTTTTTGGCTTATTCTTCTTTATAATGTTCCTTCAGTTCATTGAGGTTTGCATGGTATCATTTATGCACTACACTCTTAAGGTCCCACTAGAACATTTCAATAGGGATGAGGACTGGACTTTGACTGGGCCAGTACAGCACCTTAATCCTTTCCTTTGCTGCTGATTTTGGGATCTTTGGGATTTTCATCAAGGTTTAGCTGTGGGACTAATGGACACATATTTGACTTTAGAATACTAGTATGTATAGGTCCTATGGTTTAAAAACAAGCCTAAATCATCAGCCTTTAATCGCCATGCTTGACAGTTTGTATGCGCTGTTTTAGGTTTTTGACAAACATAGAGCTGTGCATTATGTCCAAAGATCTCCGCTTTGGTCTCATCTGTCCAAAGGGAATTGTTCTAGAATTATTGTGTTTTGCTCAGATATAATTTTGCAAAAATAAGCCATGCTGCCATGTCCTTTTGAAGAGAACATGTTTTCTCCTGGCAACCCTTCCAAATAAGCTATATTTTCTCCGTCTTTTTCTAATATTACTTTAATGAACTTCAACATTTAATATGTTACGGCTGACTTCTCTATGATTGCTGCTGATGTCTTTTCTGCTTGGCATTGTGTTAACACACACCTGAATGCTCCAGAGCAGCAAACTTCCAACACTTGCTGATGATTAGTTAATTCAGTTTATTTTATTGACAGAACCAGGCTGCTGTATACCCTCTTAATTCCAATGGCAGCTGTAAGGGTATACTTAGTTTTTCACATGGTGCTTGTATATTTTGGCTTAATTCTGGTTAAATAATGCCACTGTGTAATATGGTGTGGTATTTAAATAAAGACCTATGTTGTTTTTTTTCAAGAAATATGTTTAAAGCTTTTTAACCAACATCACGGGAATGCTGCTTACTCTTAAATGCTGTTCAGGAAAAATGCAGACTGCACTTTCCAAATGTTATTAACCATTCAAAATATTTTACACTACAAGCGTTATTCATATTATTTACTATTCACATACACAATCAGAATTCAGTATCTTGCCCAAGTAACTGTTCTATCTACAGTACTTAGCCAAAGCTGCTTAAAGTTAAAGTAAGTTTGATCAAAAAAAGTCATCTAAAGCTTTGATATACAAAAAAAATATTAAAATATAACTCACAAGTTATCTGAAGTGCCATCCGTTTGTTTTCCATAATTAATCACACCATAGTTGTCTTTGTCCACGGATATCACAATAATCACAATAACAAGAGGAATACCTGCAAAAAACCCAAGGTTAATCAAAGGAAATTTATGAAAATATTTAATATATTAATATAATGAAAAATTTATATGTGATCATTAAGTACAAGTTTGAAGATTCCTACCCCAACCCATCAGAGTGAACTTCAGCATGTACTGGCTTAGGTAGGGTGTAAAAACTCGCACAATGCTGAGATACATATGCAGGGCCTCAAGCCCCGCCCATGTAAACGATGTCAGCAGAAAGTAGTGCAGGAAGAAGGCAGTACTAATACAGAGGCCTTTATTGTTGTGGCTCACCAGCCAGCTGTCCAGCAGGAACACCAAGTTCAGGAAGAGCAGGGATAAACAGAGTTGGACCAAGATCTTGGCTGGTATATCCCTTAGCAGTTTTCTACAAAGACAGAGTTTATTAAAGAACTTTAAGAAATTTATAAGACTAAGCAGTAATGATTGATGTGCACCAAAATGGATCCTTACGGAAAAGAAAGATACGTCAGCAATGTGACAGCAAGAAAAATAGCAGAGATTCCACAGCCGATGTAGGTGATGAAAGTAAGAATTTGTGTGGTCTTCTGGTCAGGAAGTCCCTGTCTCGACAAATCCTGCATGGAGACGTGGCATACACGACAAACAGACAGTGAACACAAACCGAGACAATTTGTTTCTGTTGCCGGTTGTTATAAATTATAAATGACGGAAACAGAAACAGGTGCACAAATTCACACTAACCAGCAGTACTGCAAAGGATGTAAGATGGCTGCAGCTGCAGATTGTATATTCAGGGGTGCTGTTGACCACAAAGCAGCCAACAGAGCTCCAGCCTCCTCCACCACCTGAAAAATAACATCACGTGCAGGAATATTTACACCTGGGCCTTTTCGGCTCTTCACAGACACTGTTTGAAATGTGTAAACTCACTATTCAGCGTGAAATCCCAAAATGCACATTTGGCCGTGTAGTTTTCCTACAAACCAAAAACAAATTGTTGTTATCTTTTTGTGAGCCTATATTGTTTATAATTGCAGTGATATAATGTTATGATCATAAGTGAACAATACAAAACTACTAGCGTGCTGCACATGACACTCACATGAACTGGGTTGCTGTTTCGGATGGTGAACTCAATGTTTTCACTCAGGTTGCTAATTGACAGATTTGCCACACTTGAGCCTAGAACTGCGCTGACAAGAGTTTTGTTATCTAATGATGCATCCTGCAAAAATGAAGAAATATACAGAGATCATTTACAGGGGAATGAGATTCACTTTAAATTTAACCCCTTTCATATAGGTCATAATCAATTAGATAAATAAAAACAGAAAATAAATAAATAAATTCTGATATGACAGTGAGAAAACACCTTAAAGAATGAATTTTTTGCATAGAAAGTAAACTGGACGCTGTTGGCCTGCTTCTGCTCTTCAGGGCTGATACCAGATGTGAGGGAGGCAGGCAAGTATACAGACGCCAAAGCAGGCTCTGAGCTTTTCAACATGGTCCTGTTTGGGCCACTGAACTGAAAACACACAATAAATAAATAAATAAATAAATGGTAGGTTTGGTTTAGATTGAGTCCTCACACGTCTTAGATACTAAGATTGATATGTTTAAAAAAAGGCTCTCATGTGAGGATCAATGTCTCTTGATGAGCAGATGACTACCTGGACATTATCAGTGTTAAAAACGTCAAAAAGGATTGTTGTGAAGTTGCTCCCATTCACTGTCTTCACAGCAACAACTAAAGAACTGGTTGACAGAATTCCACTGCCACCAGTGACAGCCAGTTTAACACCCAGATTATCCACCAAGTGAATCAGCCTGTGGCCAAGAAATACAACACAAACATTAGGGGAAAAAAATCACATTTGCATGTGCGTATGTTATTTTCTTTGCTTGTTTTAAGACAGACATGTGAGTTGAACCTGTTTGCAGATTCAGAGAGTGCCTCAGGGCTACCGTCCATCAAGTTACTGACAACTTTGATTACCACTGATGGTGAAACAGAGGGACTGTCCAGATGCTTCTCCAGTGTCTCAACCAACTGTGACACCTTAAAATTCCCAAATGAGACATTAAAATAAACAAAAACAGTAGTTATCCATTTAAATGTTAGTTATACAACAGAGCAGCAGAGTGACATTTACCTGAGAGGCGTTGAGCAGAGATACAGCCTGTGTTTGATTCAACAGGTAGTTTGCTTCATCAGTTGTTTGTACATCAGTTGTGGAAGTTACTGTGTTCTCTACAGGAGCAAATCATAAAATCAGTATGTCTATTTTCTTGTTGTGTAGCTTGAAACTTTATATTAAAAAAAACAAAACAGTTTAACTACAGTATCTACGTACCAGCCACTGTAGTGGTTGTAGTAGTTTTGGTGAGCTGCGTTGTATAAGTCAAAGAAACCTCAGCAGTTGTGCCATTTAAATCTTGTGGACCATGACCTATTATAGTAGTTGAAGTTGTTGCGGGTGAGGCAATAACAAGAGACACATTTGTTGTTGTTGTTGTTGTTGTTGTTGTTAAATCAACCTCTGATCTGTCAATTGTTTGGACGGTGCTGGCAGCTGTGGTGGACATGCTTTCATTTTTGCTTATTGTTGTGACATGAGTCAAACTCACTGTGGTGAAATTTGCAGTCTGGTTGCTCAGTGGAGCTGAAGTAGGTTCAGTACTGTGAGACACTGCTGTGTTTTGATAAGCAGCAGTTGTGCTTTTCTGTGTGGATTTATTAATTGCTGTTGTTTTATTTTGAGATAGAGTAGTTGGAGTAATGATCACTGGTGTTGTGTAATTGCTAGAGGCCGTAGTTGTGCTCTTTATCATTGTGTAGTTGGGAGATCTTGTTGTTGTACTAACTGTTGTTTTACTGGTTGTCCCCACACCGTTGTGTAGAGTTGTGCCAACTGTAGTTACATTGTACATTGCTGTGTAATTGTTGCCAGCTGTGGTTGCAGCATACACAAGGGTGTAATTGCTACCAGATGCAGTTGCATTATAAACTATTGTGTAGTTGTTGTTAGTTGCAGTTACATTAAAATTGCTGCCAGATGTAGTGGCATTATGCACTACTGTGTAATTATTGACAGCTGTGGATGCATTAAACATTGTTGTATAATTATTACCAGGTGTAGTTGCATTATAAACTGCTGTGGAACTATTCATAGTTGTAGTTGAACTAAAGTTGTTGGTAGCTGAAGCTGCATTAGACACTAATGTGGAAGTACTGCCAGGTGTAGTTGCATAATAAAGTGTTGTGTAATTGTGGTTAGTTGTATTTTCATTCAAATTGGTCCCCGATGTAGTGGCATTATTGTTGTTGTTCATTGTGGTTGCATTGTAAGCCTTTGTGTAACTGTGCCCAACTGTCGTTGTATTGTATACTGTTGTATAATTATTGTTGGGTACAGTTGTACTGTAAAATGCTGTAGATTTATTGATGGCCATACTTGTGTTGTAATTGTTGTCTGACATAGTTGAATTGTAGGCTGTTGTGTAAATGTTGGTGGCTATAGTTGCATTGTATACTGTTGTATAATTATTGCTACCAGTAGTTGTATTTTGTGATATTATGTAATTGTTAACAGCTGTGGTTGCACCATCAACTGCTGTATAATTGTTTCTCTCTGTAGTTGCACTGTGAACTGTCGTAGAATTATTGTTGGCTGTAGTTGTGTTGTAACTGTTGCCAGTTTGTTTGTCATTGTTGCCAGATGTAATTGAATTGTACACTGTTGTATTGTTCAGAGTTGTTAAAAATGGGCTCACTGTTCTGTAATTGTTGTTTACTGTAGCTGTATTGTTTCCTGTTGTTAAATTTTTGGCAGTTGTATTTGTACTGTGCACTGTTGTGTAATTGTTGTTTCCTGTAGTTGTACTGTAACTATCCCCAGTTTCTCTGTAACTGTTACCAGCTGTGGTTTCACTGTACACTGTTGTGTAATTGCTACCAGCTATAGTTACATTATACACTGTACTGTCATTTTTGCTTGTTGTAGTTTGATTGTATGCTGTTGGATAACTGTCGCCAGCTATAGTTGTATTGTATGTTGTGTAATTGTCACCAGTTGTGGTTGCGCTGTTGACTGTTGTATAATTATTGCTGGACATAGCTGTATTGTACAATGTTGTAGAATTATTGATAGCTGTAGTTGTGTTGTAATTGTTGTCTGACATAGCTGAATTGTAGGCTGTTGTGTAAATGTT